>VUQH01055660.1:8643-22011 GCA_015106775.1 Etroplus canarensis | reverse complement strand
ATATCAGAATCCATCAGAATCTGAATACTTTATTAATCCCCAGGGGGGAAATTCCTTAATATAATATATCCTTAATATTCCTTAAAATCCCCCAAAAGCCCCAGTTGACCCAACCCTACTTGATGTGTCTTATGCTGGGCATTTCTTCTCCACCCACCTCTTTTCACTCCCCATGCACTTATTAGTTACTGCTGCATGTCATTAAATGTTGTTTTCTCTCTCCCATAGCGTGTGCCTCTCTCTGCTCTCCTTTCTGTCTTCTCTCTCCCCTCACCCCCAACCGGTCGAGGCAGATGGCTGCCCCTCCCTGAGCCTGGTTCTGCCAGAGGTTTCTTCCTGTTAAAAGGGAGTTTTTCCTTCCCACTGTTGCCAAGTGCTTGCTCATAGGGGATCATCGGACTGCTGGGGTTTTCCCTTTAACACTGTAGTATCTTTACCCTACAGTGTGAAGCGCCTCAAGGTGACTTTTGTTGTGAATTGGCACTATATAAATAAAACTGAATTGACTTGAATTGAATTGAATTGAATTGATGTGATGTGAGGCTAGATGTCAGTCAGTTTGTTTTGTTCTTTTTCTATGCAAATTGGATGCTGAACAACCGATGTATGCAGCAGCGAACTTGTGTCCATAATATTATAGAATATAAAATTTCAGCCACGGCAACAGCAGATGGCAATAGCAACAGTCATGACATGACCATGAAAATATGTGATCTCATGAGCAATGTGGTTTTTGTTTCATCCAAATCAATGTTACAAAGCTATGGGTAAAAATTTAAACATTTTACAGAAATCGCCACCTGGTGGCCAATCCATATTTTCAAAATGGGTGAAAATGCAAATAGGATGGCGCATAACCAGACAAGGTCCCCACCTAGGTTGACCAGATCCCAACAAACTAAATCTGGGTCAAAGAATGCGACAATGTGGCGCTAAGACTGAACTCTGAAAATCTGGTATATTTCACCTAAAACTTATGCAAGTTACATGTTTACCATTTACCAATGTAAAGGACAAATGCTGCAACTTTCCCAACTTTGTTGCAGTTTCCATCATATTCACTGAAATCTGCATAACTGGTGACTTTGTGGTGCCTTGAAATTTTCCCTGCTGGTTATCAAAAGCAGTGGCTGCACTCAACCCACGATGGCAGCCTTCCCTGCTTTCATCAAGCCATCGGATAAAAGCCAGACAGTGTCTGTCCTGCAATCTTCACTTTGAATACTTGAGACAATCAAAACATGGGACACTGTCTCAGTATGTGGGACAGAGGAACAAGGCATAAACATGCTGCACAGTCACACAAATTGAGACACCTGGTCACCCATATGGGACTTCTTAGTAATACTGGGAGCTAAGCTTCAATTTTCATATATCTAACTTGTCTGTCCTTGTCTGTCCCTTTTTCTGTTTCAATAGAATTTAACACTTAACATTTCAGTTGCTTTTCTGTCTGGTGGGACAGGCAGGGCAGGGGATGAAAAGACTGTGCAGGCTTGCAGAAAATGAGACAGCTCGTCACTCTGTCCCCAACAGGGACCTACAATTACAGGAATTCCTCATCTGACTCAGGATCCCTTGAAATTCAAAAGTTATTGTAATTTGTAAAGTACTGAAAGAAAGTGATACATGTTGTTGTCATGTTTTGGCTGTATTGCACAAACTAATGAGAATTAAAATCCACTGAGAAGTCAAGGAGGCTCTCAAACAGTCAATGGCCCTAGCTCTTGACTAGTCCCAACCAAATTTAAGACATTATTATGCCATAAATAAAACTAACGATGGCATTTATGTACAGATGGCAGAGGGGCACACAGTTAACCATTTAATGAACATTACAATCAAGACCAGTACTCTTAGGAGCACTGATTCTTGTGAAACTGGAAACTTATCTATAAAACAACAAATATAACCTTGACTGTGAGTGCAGTTTTGGTGCAGATCCATTGGGTGAATCATTGTGTGTAAATTTCTCTGAAATCTGACCAATACTTTAGGAGGAGCAGCAAGTTTTGAGAAAACAGAAAAGCTCTTGTAAAATGACAAATATGACCTTGACTTTGAGCAGAGATTGGCTGATCGCCCATTAGGCGATGTGGAAGTTTCACCCAAATCTGACCAATAGGAGTCGCCGTCCTTTGAATTGTGGGTGGATGGATGGAAACCTCGCCATGGCATGAGCTCATCTGCATTCGCAGAGGATGAAATAATAATTAATTTCCAAACACACAATATTACACCATGCACACCATAACTGAAATGGAAGCAGTTCAACACAGTGAAGACACCCTGTAGGGCACTGTGGAATGGAGGGAGATGGTAAACACCTCTCCGTCCTAAATGCACAGTCTGAGTAAAATAAATCTGCAAAACAACACATTTGGCGGTTTAATTAAAAGCTAAATCTGAATGTAATCACCATACAATATTAATGTGGCTGATTTATACTATTTACACACTCCAGTTCTGCCTCAGAAGCCCAATGGTGTTCTCTGGTGAGGTATTTCCTTCAGGCTCTATCTCAAAGCAAAGCCTTGGTGGTTTGAATCATCCTCCGTGTGGGCGCCGTGCATGCTGTTCAGTCTCGTAAATAGTGTCTCATTCGCAGTTTTGGGGGCATTTTCAGGCAGTAGAACATTCCCCCCTCCCGCCTCATTTTGTGATGCCTTCCGAAATGCAACGGTTACCAGGGAAACAGATTGGATGGACGGTCAGGCAGGATTGCCTTCAGCTGTAAATCTCTCACACCAATTCCTGCCAACACCAGTGCCACCCATCTCCGTGCACACACACATGCATGCATGCATATATATATATATATATATATATATATATATATACATAATAAACAGAGCACAGAGAGTCATTTCTGCTGCCAGTTTGTGCTGATCTTCTGAAAGCTGGTGCAACTGGCTCTCAGTGAGTATCAGGCTCTTAGTATAATTGGACAGAGAGAGAACACTGTTGTTTGGGAGGCCGGCTGGCAGAAAGTGGAAAGAGAATATGCAAATTTAACAGTTAAATGCAGCATTAGTTGGCCAGCTCAGAGGATTGGGGAACTCAGAGTCTGAATTTGAATTTTTTTTTATAAAAAGGGATAAATAAAAAACAGTGGCCCATTGAACATGCAGTATGATGCCATATGCAGCAGTGTGGGAGGATGAGGTGAAAAAGTCAGCTTGCTAAAATCATTCTAATCATTTAGTGCTTTGCAATGCTACACAAGAAGATTTACATTCAATTACCTTTATTCATCAGGGGGATCATTACAGAGTGCAGAAGCATAATCTAACTCCGCTGTGGTTTATTTCAAACCATGCTTCTTGTAAATCCATATGGTGTGTGTATCTCTCAAATATTAATACACACAGCATATGAGCCAGCAAAATGACGAGAGTATTTGGGCCCTGCTAGTGCACTGTTATTTTAAAGACATGGAAAATTCTGCGACTGCTCCACCCTTACTGTTTCTACAGTTTACTTCATAACGGAAAAATTCTACAATACACTGTTTTCTTTGATCCTGTGAATTATTGCTCCATGGTGGTCATTACAGACACACAAACTCTTATTTTTTTGACTCAACACCATTCATTGGCCTGCACCAAGTACTCATAAGAGCACCAAATGTGTAAAAAACTGCTGTGGAAAATATAATCCCCATTTCTGGAAAAGTTGGGATATTTTCTCAACTGCAATGAAAAACATCATAGTGTTAACTCACACGAACCTTTATTTAACCAGCAAAAGTCCAAAAAAAGGTTTTCAATTGTTTGAGTGATCAGCTTCATTTTATTTTGCAAATGTACACAAATTGATAATTGGATGGTTGCAACACAGCAAAAGCTGGGATGTTAGCAGGTTTACCATTACGTTCAATCATCTTTCCTATTGATAAGACTTTCAATCACTTTGGAACTGAGGAAACTGATTGTTTTAGTTTTGCAATTGGAAATTTTGTCCATTTTTGCTTGATATAACACTTCAGCTGCTCAACAGTTCATAGCCCAGTGTCTGATTCTCCTCTTCGTGATGCCCCATACATTTTTAATAAAAGATAAATGTGAACTCGCAGCAGGCCAGTCAAGCACACACACTTTGTTTATAAAGCCACACTGTTGCCGCCATGCAGGTTGTGGTCTGGCATTGTCCTGCTGAAATAAGCACTGGCATCCCAGGAAGAGATGTTAATTTAATGTCTCTTTAAAATCCTAATATACGCCTCAGGGTCAACAACACCTTCACATACATGCAGCTCAGCCATGCTGCGGGCACTGATGCATGCCCACACCATCACAGATGCCAGCTTTGCACCTTTTACTGATGATCTGGATGGTTGGTTTCATCATTGGCACAGAAAACTAAATGCCCTATTTGTTTTTCTCCACAGAAACAAGCTGACATGTGCACTCATGTGACCACAGCACAGGGTTCACAGTCTCAGTCCTCGATCAGCGCAGGCCCAGAGAACTTGGATGCGTAGCTGCAAGTTGACATATGGCTTCCTCCTCGCGTAACACAGTAACAAGTTGCATTTCTGGATGCAGCTACAGACTGCGTTTTCTGAAATACTCTCAACCCCAGGCGGCTATGTTTGTCACAATAACACCAAGTATGATGCTTTCTAGATGCAGAAAGATCTGGATTCTCTGTAGTCTTATATTGAGAAATATTCCTTTTGAACTAAGTAACGTTTCTCTAACAAATTATCTCTTAGGTTCCTTGCTATATTTCTATTTTTTACTTTGCTATATTTATATGCATCAGCCCGATGGCGAGTCAGTGCACTAAAATTTCATTCCAGTGTGCGCTAACTGGTGCATGTTTTGACTGACAAAGAATAGAGCAGGTAACAGTGACGACAGGATATTGTTTAAGTCAGAAACAGCAGGAAAAGAGGGAGCTGGGGTAAAGATGGGTTCCAAAGTTGCTTGCAGATTCATAACAACTGTATGCAGGCTAAAGCATCTGAAGGAAACCAGCATGCCCTATATCAGAGTTGCCAGCTGTATGTTGGAAGTAAGTTTGTCCAACAGAGGCAAAGAAAGAAACCCCAGCCTCCTCCGGTCTTTAATTTTAAATGTGTTCCTGTGTTTGACTTCCTACCTTCCTCGCCTGCTCTGTGCAGCTTGATGTGGCTTCCATAAAAATAACACCTCCCACTATTTTAAGCAACATGGAGTGGAGAGCTGCTTCGGGGGCGATTTTGAAGAAAGCTGTGGTTGTAAGCATCATCTTGCGGGTTTGATTGGCTCTGGTGCTGGAGCCGAAACATGATGGAGCCACAACCGGTGTATTCCTGGGATATAAGGCAAATCAAATGCATTTTACAAGAGGCAATTAAAAAGGGCTGCAAATACAGAAAGAATCCTTAAACTGCACCAACGTGTGAGAGAAAGGCAGCACAGAAATAGGAAAGAATTTCAGTAGAGAAAGTGTAAACATCTTACACCTAAGCTTTTTCCAGTAGAGTACCCAGAGAAGTAATGTAGGCAGGTGCAGAATAAAAGCTTAGTACAGCAGTCAGTAAGCTGGCGATAGCTGAGGAGAGGACAGGAGGGGAAAAAAGATTTCTGAAATTCATTGGTGCAGTCATGCGATGCTGCTCTTCAAATCTGTCAGAATGTGTACTATTAAATGTTCTGTGGTAGGTAATGCTAGATTCTGTCTTTGTAACTGCCCAGAAACAGAAAAATACCTTGTTGTTGTGCCTTCTTCACTAGCTGTGTAAAATCAATGCCATTGACTGCTAGTTCTAAAGAAATGGATCAGATTCTCCCTCTTGTTGGGTGTAATGAGCCCAAAACCTAAGGGACAAAAGTTAAGAGCTTAAGATCAGTTTGTTCACCAGGACCTGCCCCCCAGAGTCCTCAAACTCAAACACAGAGTGCAGTGAAAATGCAGGAAGGTGGACTCGCATTTTAGGGGATGCTGCATTATTCTTTAACTTTACTATTAATGCCTGCAGCTTGAGCACCATACAGTTCTCAGCTAGTCAGAGGTGGTAGCCATTTTTAGGCTCCCATGGCAGACAGCTGAAGCACATCTTGATGGCTAAATGATGAAACGGAAGCGAGCATGAGGAGACCAGATGAGGGCAGAAAGAATGTGAGAAGACGAAACGAGCTGTGTACTCTGCAGCTTCTCCCGCGGGAGACTCTCCCTCCTCAGTACTCAACGCAGAAAAGAGCTGAAGAGCAGCAGCTCAAAGTCTAACTGAGAACAGAGAGCCAGAAACTGCAGAGTGTTAAATAAAAACTGAGTCTAACTGACAACCTCACGTGTTTGTTCTGCTTTTACAGAGATGGAGCTGGGAAAGACATCACTCGGGATATTTTTCAGGCTTAATGAGTTTGCAGAGTTATATCCACGGCACGCTCTGATTTCCAGAAAACCCCAGCACCACCAAAGCCTGCGAGCTCGGCGAGGCTCCGACATCAAATGCTAGCAGTCGTTCAAAAAAGGGGGGACTTAAAGGAACGGTTTCTTTTCAAGACTTGAATGAGAATATTGAATTGACGTCAAGCCTGTGAGTGTCCACCATGCAAAATTTGTTTTTGTCCGATTAATTCAGTCAAGATATAACTACAGAATAAATTCATGACTGGTAGGCCACCTTGGACAGAAAAATGTCATTGGTTTCATATTTAAATCAAGAGGTGTACCAACCTTTTCGTCCAAAGTTTGACAGGGAAATGAATAAGTGCTTCTCCTAAAATGTCACACTATTCCTTTGAGAGAGTGCTACAGCGGGCAAGTATAAGATAAGGGTCATATCACTGACAACAAACGCAATCAGTGACTTGAGCCCTTCATGCTTACGATTCTTCTCCCCAACACCATGGGCATAATGCATTTTTTAAATAGTCCCAAAACAACTGGGACCTCAGAACTCATAGAAAACATCAGCAATGCAGTGAGCTCACAAAAGCATGCACGCTATATGGGCAAAAGTATTGGGCCACCTGCAGGAGTTTTTATGACATCCCATTATAAAACCAGAGGCTTTAATATGGAGTTTTGCAGCTTCTCCCGTTTGCAGCGAGAACAGCTTCCGCTCTTCTGGGAAGGCTTTCTACTACATTCTGGAGAGTGTCTGTGGGAAGTTTAGTCCGTTCATCCCGAAGAGCATTTGTTGGATGAGAGGGTCTGCCTATCGATCTCCATTCTAGTTCATCTCAAAGGTGTTGGGTGGGGTTGAGGTCAGTGCTCTATGTGGGCCAGTCAAGTTCTTCCACATCAAACTTTATACCATTTTTGGACCTTGCTTTTTTCACTGGGCACAGTCATGCTGGAACAGAAAAGGGCTTTGCCCAAACTGTTCCTACAAAGTTGAAAGCATAGAATTGCCCAAAATGTCTTATAAGCTGAAGCATTAAGATTCCCCTTCACTCGAACTAAGAGGCCCAGGCCAACCCCCAAAAAACAGCCTCAGAGCATTATCCTAACTCCACCAAACTTTTCAACTAATGTAGTCACACACTAATGTTCTCCCTGCATTTGTCAAACCCAGACTCATCCATAATACTGCCAGATGGAGAAACACAACTGGTCTCTCCACAGAATTTTTTTCCATTGCTCAAGAGTCCAGTGGCAGCATGCACCATACACCATGCTATTCAATGCTTAGCACTGTGTTTGGAGATGTAAGGCTTGCCATGCAGCTGCTCGGCCATGGAAACCTATGCCATGAAGCTCTAAAGCACACAGCTTTTGTGCTGATATTTCACGAGCAAGGACCACAACCACAAATGTCAATAAAAATGTTTGTTGATTATGAAACAAGCTAGACAGCGATTTGTGGAAGCCCTTCTCCATCCATCAATCCATCCATCTCCACTTTTCCAGTTCAGGGTTGTGAGGAGCACTGGAGCCTATCCCAGCCGTCATGGGGCAAAAGGCAGGATACACTCTAGAAAGGCCGCGAGGTGGAAGTCATGGCTATGCCCATCTTTCCACACAGTTTGTGGGATTCATTCTTACTGACACACAGCAAAGCTGGCATTTTCCATGCCACAGCAAACAATAAGCAGCTAAGCTGAGTGCAGCCATGAGTCACTGTACTGGTGTGACTTGTCTTGTCAGATACACTAAAGTGAAACTGGGGTATTTAGATCAGTCATTTAGATCAGAGTTGACACACTGAGTCGAGTTTGAACTGTCTACCTTGTCAACATAATATCGTGGCTATCAGCCTGGATAGGGTGACCCATTATGTCATTAACTCTGCAGGTGTTAAGTGCATGAAACAATAGCTCTACAAGCAAACACAATTTCACTTGTTTTATTACATTAGACAGTGTTTTTCCAGGCGTAATTCAGCCCTCAGTGTGTCACTCCTCTTAAGCCTACTCCTTTCAGATAAGCCAACTTTTATGCAGCAGCTCAAAGGGACACTATTCACTGTCTGCGGTAAAGCAAGGATAGTTACAGCGCTGCTCTGGCTCTCATCCTGAGCTGGCTGCCCATTTCCATCTGTGATGGATCAGCATGAAGTATATCTTGGGGATTGCTGACACCCTTCACCCATCAACAGGCCTGTTACTGTCCACGGCACAGCTAAATTACCCAAAGCTCAGCGGAGAGAAAGGTGAAAGCACCTGAAGGGCTGGGAAAAGGCCAGAGTAAAGATTTAGCACAGTGATCCCAATTAAGGATGAACGAAGCAGAGTGAGAAAAGAGAGTGGAAATAAAGATATTCATTCCAAAAAGCTTGGCAGGATGGTCATTTTGACATTCTGATCAGCAATCATCAGGATTTCAAAAGGACAAAATATCTGACAATCATTAGAGGTCACAAAGCCTTGAATGAAAAGACACAAAAGGTCATGCACAAACACACAAATCCTCATGTTTAAGATAAGAATGCAGAAACCAGATCAGGATTCAAAGAGCTTTCTGTGTTCGATGCAAATGTGGCCTACAGCCTCTTCAAAAGGTCAGTGTTCCACACATACTACATCAAACTGGAGACAACTGAACTTTATCAGGCTGTTACATCATGCTTGGCTGTACCTTCCATGACACATGGTTATATACAGTGATGCGCAGAAGTTTTGAGCCACTCCTCATTTCTTTCAGAAACAGAGTACAATTTATTATCTGACCGCCTGTGGCCTTCATCAGGGTCATGATGCATCAGTCAAATAATGCTGGAGCTTTGTTGCCTTCAGACTTCATACTCGTCTCCATGTATCTCAAAAGTAGCTGAAACGACGATCAAAACCACCATAAAAACAAAAACAAGGAGGTCTGGCTCCTCAGAAGAAACAAATAAAGACACGAGGGGTGACTTGAGATGCTGACACCTAGACAAAATAGTTATTCCTAAACATTATAGGATCTCAGAACTAATATTTCTGGATGTTTTAAAAAGGGTATCACCAAGCAGGCATGCTGAGTAGACATCCGGCAAATTCACCTTAAACATCTTTTCACTGTATTATAGCCGGATGGGTAGTGGTGCGATAAATGTCAACTATATACACTGCATTGCCGTGTGTGCGAAGGATATTTGTTGAATGGCGAAACAGGACCAGAAGTAATATTTTCAGCTCTCAGGCAAATGCTGACAGTCAGATGTCAGAATATGTCAGATGGTTGATGCATCCAACCCACAGACCTACACCAGCGACGACAAACAACAACAGAGTCTGCTGGAAATGCTGAGGACTGCTGTTTTTCTCCACCATGTGACCTAGTTTGATATTTGTAATGAGGTTATTTGGCCTCGTGTCTGCATCTTCAAGGGGTTTGTGGGTCATGATTAAAGGCCTGAAACCCATAAGGAATGAAAAAAAATGTACTTTTAGTGCCAGTTCTGACTGATACTGATTTTGGAAAGCAGGTACATAGCCTCAGATTCAGGAGGAGTATGCAAATTCTGTCCTCACCTATGGAACACTGGATGAGCTCTCTAGCTTTGCTGGGCTTATGAAGGGGTCATGGGAGTTTGACTATTGAGGTCATACCTGTTTTGTGGACTTTGATACCATAGGGGTCCTGTGGCAGCTACTCCTGAAGTACCAGGGTAACCAATATTTGATTTATAAAAGAATATAGAAAACATATGAAATGTTTTACTATTCATTTTAAATTTTACCATTTCATGAAATATGCCAACTCATCTTGAATTTGATGGCAGCAACACATCTCTAACAAGTTGGGACAGGGGCAACTAAAGGCTGGAAGTCTAAGTGGCACTAAAAAGAAACAGAGGAACATGTGGCAACAAATGGATTTAATTGGCAACAGGCCAGTAATGTGATTGGGTATTTAAAAAAAGAGCACATTAGAGAGGTGGAGTCTCAGAACTAAAGATTAGCAGAGTTTCATCAATCTGCCGGAACAAATTGTGGAGCAATTTCAGAATAATGTTCTTCAAAATAAAATTGCCAAGACTTGAATATTTCATCATCTACAGTAAATAATAGCAAAACATTAAAAGACTCTGGAGACATCCCTGTGGGCAAGGGAGAGAGCTGCTGGTGATGTTCAGGCCCTCAGGCAGCACTGCATTACAAACAGACATGATTCTGTCATGGAAATCACTGCATGGGCTCAGGAACACGTCCACACGTCATCGTCTGTGAACACAGCTGGCGGTGCCATCCACACATGCAGGCTAAGCCTCTGCAAAGAAGAAACCATATATGAACATGATCCTGGAAAGGCGCTGTTTTCTCTGGGCCAAAGCTCATTTAGAATGGACGGAGAAAAAGTGGAAAACTGTTCTGTGGTCAGATGAATCAAAATTTTACATTCTTTTTGGAAATCATGGACGTCACGTCCTCAGGACTAAAGAGGCTTCCAGCTTGTTATCAGCACTCAGTTCAAAAACATCTCTGATTGTATGGGGCTGTATTAGTGCACATCTGGAAAGGCTCCCCTCCAGATGATGGGTTTTTTTTCAGGGAAGGCCTCACAATGCTAAACCACATACTGTAGCTATTCCAACAGCATGGCTCCACAGCAGAAGAGTCCAGGTGCTGGACTGGCCTGCCTGCAGTCCAGACCTCTCACCAGCTGAAACACAAAATACCACAAAGACGACCCAGGACTGTTGAACAACTGGAATCCTATATCAGACAAGAATGGGACAACAGTCCTCTCCAAAAGGTCCAGCAGCTGGTCTCCTCAGTTCCCAGATGTTCACAGACTGTTAAAAGAAGAGGGGGCGCTACACAGTGGGAAACATGGACCTGTACAACTTTTGAGATGTGTTGCTGCCATTAAATTCAAGATGAGCTAGTATTTTTCATAAATAGTAAAATGTCTCACTTTCAACATTTTATATGTTTTCTATGATCTTTTGTGTTTTATGAGATTTGCAAATGACTGCATTCTTTTTATTTAAATATGTAGTGACTCAACCTTTTTGGAACTGGGGTTGTACTCACAGTGCCATTTAGATAAGAAATTCTTAAACTTTCCCACAATCTGCAGTGTTCAGAAACAGAAAAGCCCTTCATTAATATCTTATGAGCAATCTGAGGAGATTAAGCAACATTTAGTTTTCACTTTTCTCAGAGTAAGGGGCCTTCAGGGGTTTTACTGCACAAAAAATACTGTATTTAATCCACACACATTATACCTAATATACCCATGTGAATACAAAGTGAATTTACAAAAAATACATTAGTCTTCAGTGTAGAGGGTTGGAAATGGGGTCACGAGTAAAGGAATGGATACAATCAATAGAAGCTCCTCACAGGGATGCATGCACGAGCGTGTCTGTGTGCCAAACTGGTGACAGAGACAAAGCTTCAGCTCTCACAGCCGACACAGCCATTGCATCAAAAATGCTGGCGCTAGTGATATAAATCTTTGCTCCCCCCCCCCCACTGTCCTCTGCTAGCCCGCAACGCTGCTGCTGACATCATAGATCCATGTTTAGTTTCTACCAAGACACACAGAGACAGAGCCGAAAGCAGGATAGACAACAGGAAGAGTCATCACTTAAAAAACAACAACAGCGGAGAGGTAAAAGACGATGGCTGACAGGAGGAAAAACAGACGGGAGGTGGGCGGGCTAGAGATGGTTAAACAGGAACATTTGGGGCAAACACATGTGAGCTGCGTGAAGCTGATGATCTGGTCATGAACAATCTGCATTAGGGGACAAATACAAAACCAATCTGCCATGCATCTGCTGGCACACACTCTTGCTTCTGGTCATTTCTTCATACAGACCGACATACAGAAGGACAGATGGACAGCCACAGTCATGCACGCTTCGTTTGTCATCGCCGATGTGAATGTAAACATGACCAAATGTTGGCGAACAGCTGCTGGGATCTCTCACTCAAGAGCACGCCTTGAAAAATAAAGAAATAAATACAGCCAGCCGGTTTCCATGGTGACTTCTTCCCCTAAAATCCCATTCAGACGCATTCAAATGCCCTCGTAATCCTCACAGATGCTGTGCCAAGACAAAGAAGAACTTGCCCTAACAGCGGAAAGAAAATTAACCTTTCACACATTTGCTCACAAAACAGTCTTACATTTTGGCACAGCACAGGAGAGAGGTATTCTTTTTTCATTAAACTGATCATTCAATAAACTGTTCATTAAACAATATAGGAAGACACCTTAGCCTATATAGAGGGAAGAAATGGCACACACCAGATCCTGAATAGAAATCTACAGGGGGAATTCTGAAATGCCAGAGGTGGCAGTTGCCCCCCGACCTTTACCAAAAGAGCCAGAATGAGAATTAAGGAGCCGATAGTGTGTCACCGCAGAGGAAGTTCAAGACAGTTTCAGGGATGTGGTTGCAGACATATTATATAGTAAAGATGCACACTATACAGGCAAAAGTATTGGGTCACCCGTCTTAACCATTGCATTCAGATCTTTCAATCAGTTCCAGCAGATGTCTAAAACCCAGCAGCCAGCCATGCAGTCTACCTTTACAAACACCTGAAAGAATGGATAGTTCTGAAGAGCTCACTGAACTCCAGCATGGTGTTATAGGATGCTACTGTTGAAGCAAGTCATTTTGTGACATTTCCAGGGGAACATTACCTGTGTGACCGCATTGTGCCAACTGTAAAGTCTGGTGAAAGAGGATAATGCTTTGGCGTTGTTTTTCTGGGGGTGGCCTGGGCCCCTTAGTTCCAGTGAAGAGAACTTGCCAAGACATTTTGGACAATTCTATGCTACCAACGTTGTGAGAACATTTTGGGGAAGGCCCTTTTCAGAACCAGCATGACCGTGCCCCAGCGCACAAAGCTTCTTCTTCTTCTTTTGCCACAGCAGATCATCTGCCTCCATCTCACCCTATCCCTGCATCCTCTTCCCTCACACCAACCCTCTGCATGTCCTCCTTCACTACATCCACCAACCTTCTCTGTGCTCTTCCTCTTC
>VUQH01055658.1:3064-15673 GCA_015106775.1 Etroplus canarensis | reverse complement strand
GAATTTAAAATCCTTCTACTCACTTACAAAGTCCTGACCAGTCAGGCCCCATCCTATCTTAAAGACCTCATTGTACCATATTTTCCCATTAGAGCACTTCTCTCTCAGAGTGCAGACCTACTTGTGGTTCCTAAAGGTTTTAAAAGTAGAATGGGAGGCAGAGCCTTCAGCTATCAGGCCCCTCTCCTGTGGAACCAGCTCTCAGTTTGTCTTCAGGAGACAGACACCCTCTCTAGTTTTAAGATCAGGCTTCAAACTTTCCTTTTTCATAAAGCTTATAGTTTATGCTGCAATAGGTTTCGGCTGCTGGGGGGCTTCTTATGATGTGCTGGACATTTCTTCTCCACCCACGTCTTTTCCCTCCCCATCATTTATTAGTTACTGCTGCATGTCATTAAATGTTGTTTTCTCTCTCCCATAGTCTGTGTGTCTCTCTGCTCTCCTTTCTCTCTTCTCTCTCCTCACCCCCAACCGGTGGAGGCAGATGTCTGCCCCTCCCTGAGCCTGGTTCTGCCTGAGGTTTCTTCCTGTTAAAAGGGAGTTTTTCCTTCCCATGGTCGCCAAGCGCTTGCTCATAGTGGATTGTCGGATTGTTGGGGTTTTCTCTTTAACACTGTAGTATCTTTACCTTACAGTGTGAAGCACCTCGAGGCGACTTTTGTTGTGAATTTTGTTGTGAATTGTTACTATATAAATAAAAATGAATTTAATGTTGGCTGTTGATAATTTAACTAAGACCTAATACTCATGGTGTGTGATTTGTGTATAGTTGTTACTATAAAGTTTTTATGCACTGAATAGTGTTGGATATAGAGTTTATTTTTATTTGTTCTGAATTTGTAATTATTTTAAAGTTATGTTCTCACTTAAGAGAGATGATGATTTACTTAATATTGTTGCCTGACTGCTGGCACACATGAGCACGGTGTTTATTAGTCAGATTATATTTATCAGTTCTCTGATTGGATGGTGACATGATTAGAGCATTTCCTGTGTTTTTATAAATTAATGAAGAGCCGCTTGTTACGGTGGTGTGCCATGGTGTGGTGTGGACCCAATATGCAGACTCGTGGAGACAGAGGATGAAACTCAAAAAGGGCTTAATTAGCCAGAACACAGGAACTCAGTTCAAAGTTCAAAGGTTTTCCTGGAGGTGTGGAAACCTCCAGGCAGCGATCCAAATAACAACCCGGGTGGAAGCCGGGGAGAGAACATAAGGGAAGATGAAGACACGTCCACGGAGACAACCAGTATGACACGACAAGGACGAGATGGGAAGACAGGACTGAAATAGGCAGAGATGGACGAATGAGCGGGCAACAGGTGGAAGGGAGACACAGCTGACACAGTCAGGAAGGGAAGTGCAGCAGAGACCAGACAGATTACCAAAATAAGACACAGACCTGACGCAGACAGAGACGGAGACCCCTAGGGATGAGGAAAGGCAGGGAACCAGGAAAAGAAAAGGGGAGATGAGCTCCAAAAGAGGAGGCTAAAAGGGGAACCATGACACCGCTGTCCACATATCTGATGAAGGTCAGTTGGACCTATGTTGTAATTTAAAAAAATATTATAAAAGTAAGCAAGACAGCGTGCAGGTGTTCAGTCTGATAATTTTGTGTAATTCTTCTATTAGATGTTTCTTTAATTAAAAATTATTTTTTGTGGGGTGTTTATTTAACAGGACAGTGTACAGCAGAAATTCTAACACAGGTCACCCCAGATTTTACAGTGTTATGTAGAGAAAGCCAACAATTCCCTCTTGAGCAAGCTCTTGAGGCAAAGGGGGCTAATCAATGACTTTTAAAAAGTTTAAACTTTCAACCAAGAGAAAAAGAGAAAACCAAGAGAAAAAGCAAATATTGCAAAAACAAATTTCATATAAGCAGGTAAATGGAGACCAGAAACATACATGGAGCATGGGTAATGAAAAAGAGAGGCGAGAACGTCAAGGGATCTTCATGGGAAGACCTCCAAGCATTTAAGGGAGGGTTCAGGGTCCCCTGACTCAGCAATAATTGGAAATAGAAAGTTGTAAGCCTTTATACATGTATTCATTATTATTATTATTATTATTATTATTATTCAGTTTTTCTGTTGCTTTAAAATGGATGCTAGCAAAGTTAGCATTCAAAATGAAACGATTAAGGGTAACAGCACAAAGAAAGGAGGACATGTTTGAACTTTATACATTTTTTGGACTATATCAGAGAACATGTAAGTTTATAAGCAAAATAAAGCTTTTCTGTTCAGACTTTTGGCCTTAAATTGAGATTAAGGAGAAATGAAAACAAAAACCAATAAATAAAAGATAATCAAAAAGCACATGGAAGATTTTCAAAAGTATGACAATCAACAGGGATAAAAATTTTGAATAAAATTGCCATACTACTGAAAATGCCTGGATTTAACAGGATTAGAACTGATCTTCATGGCCAGTAACATCATGGGTGTGGAGCTGGACTCTCTGACAGTGGTGTCAGAGAGGAGGATGCTGTCCAAGTTAAGGACAATATTGGACAATCCTTCACAGCCTGTCCATCACATGCTGGACTCATTCCACCACGAAGTACCACAGAGCGCCACAGGAAATCATTCCTACCTGTGGACATTAAACTCTATAATTTCTCCCTGTGACACCTGGACTATTTTCTATTGACATATCCTGTATATATTTTATAGTGTATTGTTTAATTTTGGCATACTTATGCTACATATTACACCTTCCTGCATATAGGGTTTCTATATTTTTATCTTTAGATTTTCTATGTCTCATATTTATATGTATTTAATGGAGCACCTGTGATGTAAGCTGTTTCCCTCCCGGGATTAATTAAGTATTCTAATTCTGAACAGGAGGTCTGGAGTAACATAGGAATACTGCACAGACTTAGTTTTAATCATGCCACATTCTAAATTTGGACTAAACTGGGGAAGAAAATGCATGTAACAAAGTGGATTAGTAAAATGTTTGCATGGCTCTTATGAACCTTGTAATGGCTTTTTTAGATAAATGGGGTCTTTAAATGCTTCACAGTAAGGCTTTTATGCATTATTGTATGAAATTTCTGGATGATGAAAAGCAACATTCAATCAGCCCCAAGGAACTCCATCCATACTGAACGATTCCCAGCCACCACAACAAATGATGCCCACCTGCCAGTTCCAATAGCAGGAGGAAGCGTGTTCCCTATGCAAAGCAGGGAGAATGGTGTGGCGTTTACATGGTGAATGATTACATTTCTGGCTTCATTTCAGAAGCCAAGACTTTCTGTGCTTTTTCAAACTTTTTGGTAACTGCAACTTTCCTCTAATCTGGATTGGTTAATTGGATAACTGAACTGTGGAAGTGCCAATTAGCTGGCAGGTCATCGATAGTGGTATGTCATGGCACCCCTCATTCAAGTTTATCCTGCTGTTTAGCTGAATGGGCCAATATCATTACAGGGTGTTTTTTGTCCTGTGTCGCTGGTAGATATGTCACATTTTTATCATGTGACTTGGAAGCCCTGTATTATTTTATTACAGTAAAACGCAGAAACAGAATATATATCTCACTGTGGCTGTTTTAGAAGAAGATGAAAAAGAAGCTAGCCATGTATTACCAAAGTCACTGCTGCAGTGCTTTTTCTGATTGAACTGTTTCATACCGTGGATGCACAACAATTAGGTTTTGAATGTATTCATCCTGCATCACACGCAGGTAGCGACGGCAGCTCACAGACCCCACAGCAGGCAAATGGCACTCAGAAGTAGATGGAACCATTTTCTCCACTGAAACATCATCTAAACAAAATAAGAAATTATCTGTCACTGTATTGTCATAGATTGCTTGGCCAAGAAGCTGAAAAAATAGCACAGCATTCTTCTCTCTCTCTCTCTTTCTCTCTCTCTATATAGATAGATAGATAGATAGATAGATAGATAGATAGATAAACATATATACACCCACAGTTTTGATGTGAATGAGCAGAATAGGTGTGCTAATAAAGCACATGTAGATTATAATACTAAACTAGAGGACTATGCAAGGAGTCACACCAAAGAACTTAGTCTTCAGAATGAAAGATTGTTTGTCACTAAATTTAATACAGTTACATATCACACACTGAGATGAATTGCTGCCCAATTGCTATCCAGTCTTCTTTCTGGTTATGATGTTACTTCTGTACAGTATCTGTACCTTTCGACTGCTCCCTTGCATTCTCCATCAAGGAGTGGCCACAGCAGATTAATCAGCATCAGTAACTGAGCAGAGATTTTATGCTGGATGCCCTTCCTGATCCAACCCTGCACGGTGAGAGGAGCTTGGGTCCCCACCTGGAACTGAACCGGGGATCTTTTGTTTGTAAGGCCCATCCCAGCTGTTAAAGGGCGAGGGACCGAGGACAGAGATAACAATCACCCACACCTACAATTCAGAATAATCAGTAAACCTACATCTTTGGACTGTTGGAGGAAGCCAAAGTACTCAGAGAGACAGGGATAGGAAGAACATATAAACTCCACATAGAAATACCCCAGCTGGCTGGTGGAGTCAAACCCAGAACACGCTTGCTGTGAAGTGATAGTGCAAACCACTGCGCCACGATGCTGCCTGGTTTATAATAATTGTGGTAGAAACAGAGATTTTATTTCATTATACTGATGTTTTCATGCATGAGTCAAATGGTTAATTGATTGTTAACCACAGATGGCAAACTCACATCACATCCACTACTAATTTAAATTGCCTTTGTATTATAATTTTAAAAGCCACAGTAAAATTTTAAAACAAACCGGCATTTGGCTTGTGAGCCACGTTTGCTGACCTCAAATGTAATCTGTAGTATTTGAGGGAGTGTGGTTTCAGTTGCACTCCCATCTCTCTAAATCACAGCCAGCTAAAGATCCACTGGGGAGCCATTTTGTTGGGGAGACCTCATGGGGCCCATTCTCTGCCTTTTTTAACCAAAGGACTTTATCCAGAGTAATCCTTAATTAGGCCCGTGGCATTTTAGAGCACACTCTCACTGCACTCACCTCACCCTCCTGCTAGTACACAGCAACACTTTAAACAGTATTGATCTATGAAACTCCAGGGGACTGCTGCCTGTGCACATCAACATGTATGTGTGCGTGTGTCTGCATATGTGCATGTCGCTGACTTGGAAACAGTTTGAAAGCATGATTACAATC
This sequence comes from Etroplus canarensis, assembly GCA_015106775.1. Lineage (NCBI taxonomy): Eukaryota > Metazoa > Chordata > Actinopteri > Cichliformes > Cichlidae > Etroplus > Etroplus canarensis. The sequence continues at coordinate 10,495 of VUQH01055658.1, read as the reverse complement.
TAGTCGTGTTCAGTGACCCATCATCCAAACACACAAATGAGGGGCAACACTGAATAATGATTGGGTAGATAATTTGAAGCACTTACACAGATGCAGAGGCAGAGTATTGAAAGTGGACAGCGCTGAATGCTAACCAAACTAAATGGATTTCAAGTGAGATAGCGTGACAGATGGGCGCGAGTGTTTGCTAGTGGCCTGCAGCCAGGAGGTGAGTGGGTGGGCTGCCACCTCCAGCAACTCTTACACACTTATTCTCACACATATTTTAGGGTAGCATCACCTGATGGAGCATGAAGCACCAACACTTTAACTCATGTAATAATAATAATAATAATAATAATAATAATAATAATAATAATGGAAAACTTGATCATCACAGTATAACACAAAGTCAGGCAAACAGGTCCTGTTAGGAAGCATAAATCATTGAGAATCCATTTCACCTGCTTTGGTGCACATAAAAGTGAGAACAGGTGCGGTGGGAAGACAACAACAAGACAACCCCCGCAAAGAGAATCGTTTTGCAGGTGTTGGCCACAGACCATTGCTCTTTCCTCATCTCTCCTGACTGATGGTTCACTAGCTTTGCTTTTTGCTCTTGACCTACTGTTAGCATTAGACAGCAGCAGGGGTAACTCTAGGTTCAGACATTTAGGGTGCTCATTTAGTGCATTTAGTGATCATTTAGCAGTTTTTCATGTTACAGATTTAGAAAATAAACAAGCAAAAGCAGATTTAAAAGGCCTCCATGACCTCACAGGTAGTCTGAAGAGGATTTTATGGAGTTTACAGAATGATAAAAAAGACAGAGGAGAGAACATGAGCAGAGCATTTAATGCTGTAAAATGTCACGTCAAAATAAAAGGATTGGATTTAAAGTCCGGGTTGAGGTTAATCATTTACGGTGTTTGATAATCCATAAAAAGCAAAATATGAAAAGTGATAACGTAAACTAGTTTGTCTTTTTTGCTGCTTTATTATAACAAGCTGAAGTTTTGTCTGTTGCTATTATGCTTAATTTTACTATTAATTAAATTACATTTGTTAAACTATTGAGTTAAAGTACTTTAATATTGCATCAAATATGCGTGTACTTGTCATGATTTATTGCTGATCATTTTTGTGAGTTAAAAAACAGTCATGTAACTTTCTGCATAAACTATAAGTCATGTGTAAAACCTGCAGATGGAATATTATTTTCTAAAAGTATATTTTAAATGACTTTTTAAAGAAAAACTTTTTGAATACAGTTTGATGCATTTTCAAATAGTAATTTTATTAAAGTACAATTTTCAAAAACGTTCTATCCCTGGCTTCTCATTAGAGCCTTTACAGATTTTACTTTTGAGACGATCAAATAACTCAAATTTTGTCTGGGTGTTGCTACATCACGCTACATCAAAATCCCTGGTTTACCCTTGAGCAAAAGTGGGCATGAGAAATAAATATTTCTTTCTGTTCTGATGCAACATGTTGCCCACTGTTCAGATCAAAGAAGTGTTCTGGCGCTTTTCTAGTAATAAAGACCAGATAGAGTGCTGTATACTACAAGCCACACTCACAGATCTTATCCCGTGTACTGAAGCACTATATGCAATTCTGACATTAGCTGATAAATATTTTGCAGACATTTTAGCATTGATTTTATAGCCTAAAAACTGAAGGAGAGGATCATTAAAAGTATCGCTGTTACTTTATTCAGTTGCTTTAAAATCTGGAACATAAAAGCATGAGATTGTCAAACTGTTGATCGTGTTTTTAAAAAAATCCTCTGTGGAACCAAATTTCACAGCAGTTTTGCCAATATTTGCTGAGATATATCAGCCTCTAGCATGGATAAATGGTTTCATACCCAGTAAATGCTTTAATGTGTACTTGTCCTGAGTTGCTAGCGGTGCCATGTCGAGTTAGCAGTGCCTAAATTTGTTTCTGATATAAGTTTTAAAAAGTGTTTAAGCATCATCTTCAGAAGACGATGCTCTTGGTTGGTTTGATGAACTACACAACATCTGATAAGCCTATGAAACACTTCCAGGATGAATGAACAAATCCTCTTGGACACACACACACGCACTAACAGCAGGATGGTCTTATGCTGATTTAATCCAGTCTCCATGGAGACCAATCTGGCCATCGCCCTAGGGACAAGAAAAGATCAGCCAGCATCTGTTTTGCTGTACTTCTGTCTGTTCGTCCATCTACCCATGAGCCCGTCTGTCTGTTACCCTGTTTGTGCATGTTGCAGTCTGTCAGAAGCCGTTTCCATCAACTGCCAACTGAATTTTAAAATAACAACCCATGACATTTTTATATCAACAGCTGTCTGTTTTGCCTTGACATTAACTGATCCAACACAATCATAGTGTAGCTGTGGTTACGCTAGCAGCACATGATGTGTTTAACAGAGAAATAATTTATTTAAAAAAATTAAATAAATAACCAGGCAGCTAGTGTGAGCAGTGATTGCCACCAAGGCTGAAAAAGAAAAGAATAGCTTTAAAAGGCTATATTCAATTGATCTCTGGAAAAAGCAGTCAAAACACACCACAGAAATGAGCTTTTAATACAGAACATGAAGGAAAACTAATTAAAAAAGGATTATGACATTACCACTTTAAGTTGACATTTTAAAAATCCCATTATTGAAAGATTTTGTAATTCTTACAGCTGATGTATTTAATAATGAATCACATATGGTTGCCCATTTACCTGACTGACTTTGTCCTGCACACTAAACAAAGGTTGCCAGAGGTGCACAGAGACCTCATGTTATCAGTGAAACCAATGAATGAGATGGAACTAAGAGTATCTTTTGTTGCTTTCAGCTTTTTATAGGAGTCTTTACATTGAGTTCATGAAACACCTGCAGTTTCATAGAGCCCATTTAATCATCTTCAAAGCCAGAAATGTTCACGTTTATCCATCCATCCATTCTCTGCCACTTTTCGGGTTGCAGGAGCAGCCATCTCCACAGAGATGCCTAGACCTCTCTCTTCCCATCCACCTCTTCCGGTTGTTCTGGGGGGATACCGAGGCATTCCCAAGCCAGCTGAGAGGGGTCATATTTCCAAAATATCCTAAGTCATCACCAGGATCTCCTCACAATTACCCAAAATGCCTCACCTAGAGGAGCCCTGGAGACATTTTAATCAGATGTGTGAACACCTCAACTGGCTCTTTGCAATGTGGAGGAGTGGCAGCTCTTCTCCAAACCTTCGAGCTCCTCACCAAAGCTATAAAAGAGCCCAGACACCCTTTGATGGAAGGTCCTTTGCTCTGCTTGTATCCGTGATCTCTATCGTTTGGTCATTATCCATAGGCACTGCTACAGACTTCTACAGACTGTCAGTCTTCCTTTTTTTCTTCCTTTCCTTTTGAACAAGACCCCTTGGACTCCTCCACTTGTCATGGCAACTTGTTCTGAACCCAGAGTGGAGTCTCCACCAGTTTCCGGCTGACAATTATAAACATAACTGGAGGTTGTTGTTTGATGAAGCCAAGAGAACACACAACAGAACCACATTGTATGCAAAAAGCAGAGACAAGCTCTTGAGACCACCAAAACGGACACCCTCTGTTACCTGGCTGCACATACAAGAATCTGTAGCCCTGGGAAATCCTGCACCCACAGCAAGACAAGTCTGTCTGATTCCTAACAATGCAAACAGCCACACAGTGATGTAGAGGTATAGCAACCAGGACAGACCCACAACTTTAGGAGCCCTTTGAATTCAGGACAATTCTCATCCACCCCAGCGCCTCAGACAGAAGAGTGGTTTTTCAACTTGCTTATGTTGTTAAACCAGACATGGTAAGAGTTGACTTAACCACCCATCATCAAGGTGGTTGCTTATGTCATAAAGGAGTTATTTAAAGACTGTATTCCCCCACTGCATTTTAAGTTCTAAGTTTAAGTTGATCAGTTAGCAGTAGTGTTATTGTTACCATATGTCAAATACTATGCACTGTTGGGGCTTTGATTTTTGTGTAGTTGTGATGTTTTTATGGCTGAGAACAATGTTAAGTTTAGGTAGCAACTGATTGTTCTGATGTTACTGTTGTGATTAGAGACCAATGGCCAGTGCTCAGGTCAGCATGGGTACATATACTGATGCTACTGGTGCATTAATATCAGCACATAGATGTTTGGTTCTTCCATGCAAGTTCACAGCCTTTAAAAAGAATCACATGGATAACAATAAGCAACTTTAAAATTACAGTATTCCTAGTGTTTTCTGTTTACCTATTTTATTATCAGTAAAGTCTGTGAGTAGACAGGAACACGTTACATGGAATTATCATAATCATTCACTGTCAGAAAATACAGGACAGGGTAATAAAGTGGGTAGGCCGATGACTCCATGCTCCCTTTCGTCCGGTGCCCTTGTGTCCTGGCATCAACTCACCTCAACCTAAGCTGCAAGCTTTAACGTTGTTTTCTGTGTTGTATCCATCTTTTTTTCCCAGCCTCTTCTTTAAGTTACTGTAATGTATTACCACTTCTTTTTATCAAATTACTGTAACCCAGACATGTGTAATCCATCATTCTCCTATCTCAAAAGTCGTTTTTCCTCAAGTCACAGAAAGAATGAAAGAGATGAAGAATGGAGTCTTGGTGAATAAAGATGCTGGAGGCCCCTGTGGTCCTTAATGGATGTGTATGGGCCAAATGGGTGACTGTGCTGCACTCTGGGACCATTTGATGCTGACTTATGTCTGAGCGAAGGAGAAAAGAGCCGAGTGAAATATAGAGCGGCAGCCAGAGATGGGCCAAGAGAGGGAAAATGGAAAACAGACACATAGACAAACTGAGAGGCTGAGAGAATCTCTCTATCTGATTCTGTCTCTCTATCTTCATCAGTCTCTATCTGTCCATCTCTCCATCTGTCGATCTATTTATATAACATCACTCCATTAGTCTCTCCCTCCCATCCCTTGCAAACACACACGCCAACACACACTCAGACACATACATTTATCAGAATGTGTGCTATGATTTCATCACACTTAGTTAATGTGGGTTTCACACAGTCCAGTCTGTGTCACAACTTGACTTTATCCTATGACCCTCTTTAAAATTCCTGCATAACGAAAGTTTATAACACACTGTAAATACTATTTTGCAGTTGTAATAATATCTAAGAGCTTTCTCAAATGTTTAAAATAAGACTGTCGCTTACCCTGTAAAGCCTCCATATTATGCTTTTTATAAAATTACTTGATAATTAAATCATCTATTAATCATATTCTATCTATCTATCTATCTATCTATCTATCTATCTATCTATCTATCTATCTATCTATCTATCTATCTATCTAAGATGCAATAAAAGATGCAATAAAATAAAGGTTGTGATTCATCTGAACCTTTGTTTAACTGATAAAAGAAGAGAGACAAGATTTTTCAATACTTTTACCAAACAACTTGATTGTATTTTACAAATCTGCACAAATGTCAGCTTAGAGGGCAAAACACTCAACAAAAGTTAAACATTAAGCAGACTAATTGGGAGCAGGTGAGATATCTTGATTGGGTATAAAGGCAGCATCCATCAAAGCAAAGCTGGGTTATGGTTCACCCTTTATGCTAAAGTTTGAGAGTATTTTTAGTCAGTTAAGCTGTATAATATGCCTGGATGTATAATAAGGTGTATATTAAGATCTTTAGAAAGATGTATCCAGTTGTCAAAGTCATGTCTCGTTATGGGACATGCTTAATTCATCAGGACAATGCCAGACCACATTCTGTATGGATACAACAGCGTGTCTTAACTGGCCTGACAGTTCAGATCTATCTGCTACTGAAAATGTATGGAGCATAAGGATGAGGAGAATCATGCACAGACTGTTGAGCAGTGTTACAGCACATCAAGCAAGAATGGACATGATGTCCAAATGCAAAACTAAAACTATTAGTGTCCTCGGTTCCAAAACTATTAAAAAATTTATTGAAGCAAGAAGTGACAAATAATTTGATGAGTAAAACTATTGGACTTTCTCTCTTTGTATTTTTGTCAGCTAAATAAAACCCTAAATAAAGATCACAACAAATATCACATATTTTTGTTGTCATATCATTTTGGAAAATATCCCAGCTTTTCTGGAAATGTGATTTGTGAAAAAAACCTGGAGCAACCCTTCATTTCTATATATTTTGCTTCTAGGGGGAATTGCTTGTAAATTTATTGTAGTTTTGAGTGACAGTTCTCCAGGCTTTCTGAAGGTCTTTCAGATTGTTTCTTTGGACATTGGTTGCTTTTTCACTCATTCAGTCCTTGTTCCTGACCATTCTCACAAGATTTTTTTTTCTTTTGCTTGATAAGACACTTAACACTGACCTGAAATTTTATAGCATTAAAATGCTTTTGAAAGGCACCTAATGCAAAGGACACATAACAGAAAACTTAGTGAAGGACCAATTTTGGGCACTTTGTTACTAGCACCATGTTGCAAAAACACATCATTAGTTTCCTTTTCTTTAACTGAATCTATGAAAAATGCCAAGGCAGAACAGGATTATTGCACCAAGTGATTTCTAAAGAGCTGTTAGCCGAACGCTTGTCCTTAAGACAATTTTAGGAAACTGGACAAGTGGAGGACCAGAGAAGAAGTGGAGGGACTAAATAAAAAACAAACAAAAAGAAACTATCTATAGCAGACGAACAGTGTCTGAAATGAAGAAATAGGAAAAACTCCAGCAAAGCCCTGGCACAGGACCTGAGAGATGCATCTGGCCCTCCAGTTGATCCATCTACTGTTTGCCGAAACCTCATCAGAAATGGTCTCAGTGGAAGGGTGGCTGTCATCTGTAAGACGCAGTGGAGGCTCTGTCAGGGTTTGAGGCTGCATTTCAGCCAGTGATGTTGGAAAACTTGTCAAAATTGATGGATTTATGAATGCAAAAAAATCTGATTTTCAGCATGACAAAGATCCCAAACACACTGCCAATGCAGTAAAAGCCTACCTGGGCAGAAAAACACACAGTGGAACACTATCAGTCATGGACTGGCCTCCTCAGCAGTTTTGAAGCAGTGTGGGATCACCTTGACAGAGAACAGAAAATTTTGTTTTTAAGAAGCCTGGAGAACTATTCCTGAAGACTAATTAAAGAAATGACAGAAAGCTTGGTTAACGAGTTCAGGCTGTGTTGAAGGATAAAGGTGCTCATACCAAATATTACCATTTAGGCTGGTTAGAACTGTATAAACTCAATTTTTTGCCTTATGTACTGTATTTCTTTTTATGTTTGCATGTTTCAGTAAATTGTAGTTCAAGATTTTTGCACTTATTCACTGGTGATATGACAGGAGATTCGATACTATTAACAGACCGAAGTGATCCAGAGGGAGCAACAATTGTGTTTGATATCAGGTCTGTGACTTTTCGGTGCTCTCAGTTAATTTTGTGTGTGTGTGTGTGTGTGTGTGTGTG
>VUQH01055657.1:3434-24109 GCA_015106775.1 Etroplus canarensis | reverse complement strand
GAGGTATGCACTGGAGAGAAGAGGAATGAAAGTTAGTAGAGAGGTGAAGAAGGGAGTGCAGGCAGTGAGGAGTGGGTGGAGACGAGTGTCAGGGGTGCTTTGTGACTGAATTGAAGATCCTGAGATTTTTGCTGGGAGTGACCAGAATGGACAGGATTAGAAATTAATACATCAGAAGGACAGCATAGGCTGAGCAGTTTGGAGAGTGTTATGATAATCTAAACTCAGGGATTTATTTGACAAGCAGGAAGAGTAATTTTATACTGATGAGTTGTTTGTTGTAGGGAAGGGGATCACCTTTCACCCCCCCCCGTGTGCAAGCTGAAAGATAATCACAGAAACTGTTTTGAAACTCTGTTGTGCGTAATAATTTGGAACAGTGCATTTTAAGTTTTTTACTTTTGAAAAAAATACTGTTATCATTGGGAGGTTCGTTCAGTAACATTCAATTTATACTCTAATGGTTAATGACTTGAAAATTATACTGACTGTCATTTGCATCGAGTATTTAGAAAAATCATAGAAAAATATAATTTGCATAATAATTTGGAACATGGTATAATAGTTGTCATATTACAGGCACTTTTCCAGTTTCACAAGAATCGCTACACCTAAGAGTAACTAGGTGCCTAAGAGCATGCCTTTAAGTCTTGAACATGTGAAGTGGGCCTCCATGAAACCCACAGATTCTCAGCTGGATTGAGATCTAGGCCATACGGAGACTTAGTCAGCCTTGGAGGGTTGGTCATGTTCCTCAGACTCTTCCTGAACAGTTTTTTAGCTCATCTCACCAAAGAACTGATTTTGCTATTCCGACACTTCCACCGTCCTTCCACCCGTCCATCCACAATTCACGAAAATGGCAACACCTCATAGAGCTGCACACAGTGATAACCTAATAGACGTGTTTGTCACTGTGAGCACTTTTCTATTTTTCACAAGAATCTCTACTCCTGAGAGTATTGGTCTGGATTGTGATGTTCATTAAATGAGTATTTGCATGTGCCCCTCTGCCATCAATGTCTAAAGCTAGGTTAGAGCCCTTGTCCTGGATGAGACTGTGAGTCTCCTTGGCTTCTCAGTGGATTTAATTCTCATCTCATTTGTGCAAAACAGCCAACCAGTGACAAGAAAATCTATCACTTTATTTCTGTCCTTCACACATTGATTTATGATGGATCGTGAGCCGGATGAGCTTTTACACCATTGATGTTCTGGTTATGGTTCCTGACCCAATGAGAAACTTGCCACCAATTTTTTTAATACAAAATGTTTTTCTTTATGATATTCTCTTTCACTGAAATCAATGAAGAATGAACAGAAGGGCTTTTTAAATCAGCTCTTTGCTCCACTTGTAACCACATCCACCTAATGACACCTTCCTTATTTAACACAGCTCAATCAATTGCAATAGATTTTTTTGTACTTAGATGGCTGTTTCCAGCTGTCTTTTGTCAGTGCTCATGAAAGTGTTTTGATTTCATAGCTGTTTAACCAGCCAATTCTACCTTATGTAAAGACCCCACTGGGACCAGGAAGTGCCCACCAGTAGCCACCCAATGAGCCAAAAACCTGTAGGACTGTAGAGCATGATCTGGAATGAAATGAGAATTAGGAACGCCTGTCACTGGTCCCCTTTAAGGGCTTCAGGAGATTATATCAGCATGGGTGCACTGGCTGCAGATGAAACACATCTCGGGTGAAAGTTGTCTGCCTTTGCACACATACCACCGAGGTTACCAGCCGCACCAGGGACACATTAAGGCCAGGCGATGAATTGTCAGGTGGTTCTTAACAACTAACTAATAGAAACAAATGCAAATGGACCAGTTTTTTAGAAATAAGGCAGAGAGAAGTCTCTGGAGGAAAGATTTTTTTTTAAATTATTTTTTAACATCCTTCAGTAGAATCCTTTAGAGCTGACACGGAATCTTAAAGTTTGCTCTCCTCAAGCCGGTGTTTGATTTGTACAGACATACAGAGGAGTCAGTGTGAAAGTAGAGCTGGCCCAGTTCTTTTATCAGGCTGCCAATAGGGTTGCAAGTTCAGGTCACCGTTTCCAACTCCACTGACTGCAGGCACTGCTTCAAAATACCAGAAACTAAAGGGAAAATAAGCCTGTATCTCATTTTTCCCTTGGTGTAGCTGAAGTTCTTTGATTTTAAGAAAATATCATCACACTCAAATTTAACAAATATGTAGCTATTAAAGATTCCATTCCTGAAGGCGGTAAATTACCTAGTAAACTATTTGGCTCAGAGTTATAATGCTTTATATATCCATAGCTTGTTTCTTTTTAAAATTGAAAACTAGACAGTCATGTACTTAAATAGAGTGATTACAGTTCAGTTTTCAGTGTAAGTCTGTAGAGAGAAATGGTCCCATCTAATTTCTGGAGAATATCGTTTTTGCTCTTAATAAATGATATAATAATTTAATGCTTCGGGACAACAGCAGCAAAGAATCCCTCGCTAAGCATTCAGAAAATGTGTGGCATCCAGATAGGCGCCTGAGATACCAGGCTAGGGTGGGGGTGGAGGGGTGGGGGGAGCTCAGAGAGGGAGAGACAAGCGTGAGGATATGTTGAGACGGGTGAGACAGAAGGGGACGCAGGACTGGCTCCACTTAGCATGTTATGAGTCAAGGGTTGGCCAGGGGTCATGAGCTGCATGAATAAAACAAATCATGTTCTTGGGTCCCTCATTCACACTCAAACAACCAGCAATAAGTTCCTCTGGGAATAGATGTGGGCTTCTTCTGAGTTTTTCAAGAAGATGTGCTGCTTGTTTCATAACCATAAAACTTATTAAACTGAAGGTTTGGCACAAAGCTGACTGGATTTTCTGTTTTCAAGCCAGCCATATTAACCGTTATTGGTCTTGTGGCACTTTCTTCTGTCATTGTCAGCCCTGTAATTCAATAATCCAGCAGAAAATCAGGGTTGATGTGGCCCAGAGGTTTCTGAATCATAAAACGCTGATGAGGGGAAAAAAAAATAACACTAAGAAGCATCTCTGGCCTCAGAGAGGGGCAAAGGAGAGCTTAAGTGTTCTTAGTCCACAGACGGTGTGACAAGCTGATTAAAATGCCCACAGTCTGGGAGCGCTGTACCTCCACTCTCTATTCACTGGATCCAGGCACGTCGTCAGGACAACGAAAGACGACAAAGGACTTTTTCTCTGGCTATTGAGTGCTGTGAAAGAAGAGGCAGCCATGTGTGTCTGTGTGTGTGTGTACGCGCGCGCAACTTGGAGTAGTGATGTGGTTGTACAAGCCGTAGGTGGTAATGTATGCAGGCCATCCACAAACAAATGAATACACATGCACTTCCCACTCCTAAGCATTCTGCCACACAATGACCATACCAGCGCGTCCACGATGACGTGATGCTTCATTTGAGCATATGGCTGGGCTGAATTCAGACCCTACGCTTGCACTGGGATGCTATTTAAACTTGCTTTGTCTTTTTGTTGGCAGAAAGCAAATGCATTTTTTGGTCCATTTTTGCAATAACTTTCACTCTTTTTATGGTAATAGCTTTTTAAATGAATGAGCTAGATCCAGTGTATTTAATATAAAATATGTTAATGCTTTTTTGTCCTGTCTTTAAGAAGTAACAGCTTGACCTAGCAGTGGTCTTGTTATACTGTAGGCTACTATACATTAAGACTATTTATAAAAGGTGTAGCCACTATTGGTTTTTAGATTGCATTTTGAAGCCTTTTGAGTGAAAGGCTGGTTGCTAGAAAGCTTTATTGGTAAGCTGGCTTCAGAAACTACAGGTGTATCATCAGCATTGGGCCACCTTGACATAACCTCTACAGAAGCTTTTACATCCACTCCGGAAGCATTAAGTTGGAGTTGGTTTGCAACTGTAACAGCTTCCACTCTTATGGGAAAGCTTTCTACCAGATTTTGGAGTGTGCCTGTGGAAATTTTTGTCCATTCATCCAGAAGATCATTTGTGTGGTCAGATACTGATGTTGGATGAGAGTATGTGGCTCATGGTCTCAGTTCTAGTTCATTCCAAATGTGTTAGATGGGGTTGGGGTCAGGGTTTTGTGTGGGTCAGTCCAGTTCTTCCACACTAGACTCACCCAGCCATGCCTTTATGGACCTTGCTTTGTGCACTGGGGTATAGTCATGCTGTAACAGAAAGGGGCCTTCCCCAAGCTGTTCCCATAAAGTTGGAAGCATAGAATTGTCAAAAATGTCTTGGTAAGCTAAAGCGTTAAGATTTCCCTTCACTAGAACTAAGGGGCCCAGGCCAGCAACAGAAAACAAGACTTCTCCATCAGACTGCCACAAAGAGAAGCATGAGTCGCCATTCCACAGAACACATTTCTACTGCTGTAGAGCCCAGTGGTGGTGTGCTTTGTGACACTGCATCTGATGCTTGGCACTGTGCTTGGTAATGTAAGGCTCACATGCAGCTGCTCAGCCGTGGAAACCATGCCATGAAGCTGCCGGGGCAGACTTTTCATCCTGATGTTAACACCAGAGGAGGAACCAGGGGAACTTTGCAATCATTGAGTCAGTAGAGCGTTGGCAACTTTTACACACTATGTGCCTCAGCACTCAGAGACCCCATCCTGTAACCTTACATGCTCTGCAGCTTTGTGAATGAGTTGCTGTTGTTCCTAAACACTTCCATTTTAGAATAATATTACTTTCTGTTGATGGTGGAATATCTAGGAGGGAAGAAATTCTATAAACTGACTTGTTGCGGTGGTGCCATCTCATTACAGTACCACACTCAAAATCAGTGAGCTCTTTAGAATGACCTTTTATTTCACAAATGTTTGTAAAAGCTGACTTCATGGCTAAGTGCTTGATGTTATACACCTGTGGTAATGGGACTGAATGAAACAATGATTATTATGAGTGAAATCAGCGATTAAGAGGTGTGACCCAAAATGTTTGTCCGTCTTGTGTACCTGCCAATTAGCGTTAAGTAAATGTCTAAAAATACTAGAATTTTGCTCACCAAAGCTCAAACATAACTTAAAAAAATCTAACCATTATGATGAGGGAAATATCCATAGAGGCCCAGATTGCATTTTTAAGAGGTTAAGCTGGGCATTTTAACATTGGAGTCAGCCTCAAGTGGCAACTCCAGGTACTGTAGTCGTCTGCTTTAGCTTAATTTTGGCAGCCTGAAGGTCGCTGCTTGATTTTACGCTGCTTAGGTTTTGATTTTCACTTAATTTAAGTTTAATGGACTGTCGCACGTTATGACAAAACCACGAAAGTTAGGGATGTCACTCAAACAGCTGTCTCATATTATATGTAGCTACAGATATCGGGCGGTTAGCCTAAGTGAAGATGTTTTTAATGCACTTTTTGCTTTGTCATCCATCACTCCCTTTTTCTCACGTTGTCATTCCCAGTGTGGCTGACTGGCTGACTCTCCTACAGGAGGCCTTCGAGCCAAGGTCTGTAATTGTGGCAGGATTTGTTGGCTGCTGTCCGCACTGTTGTGGTCCAACCCTTTCAGCAGAAGCTCCTTCTAAGGATCTGATCACTGGCCACTTAACACGCACTGTCTCTCACACACAGGACAATGAAAGCACACAACCTGCAGCAGCTCTCAAAAGCGAATACATTTCTCACTATGATTATCTTTATTTAACTATATGGTCCAGTTTTAGTTCAGAGTGTACTCCTTGAGATGGGCTGGGCTCTGGAGACCACGTATTGCTATCAGAAACTATAATCAGATATGCACTTTTAGATTTATAGCAGATGTACTTATTAAGTGGCCATATTTTACTGCTCTCCAGGGCCACTTAGGCCCCACAACCGTTTGCTAGTCCCTGATTAAAAAGTTAAATTGGGCCTCAGCTGCTATTGTCAATCATTCTTTCTCTCACTGAGCCCGTTTACCCCCTGTTTCCCTGTAACTGCTCTTTGATCCTTCTTCCTGTTGAATGTTGAACTGAAGAATTGCAGCACCATCAGTTCCAGTCTGTCATATGTTTATGACAGCACTAGTCTCCCCTCTCCCCCTAAGAGTTTACGTCAGGAGGTCAGTGACTTTGTAAAGAGTTCAGAGGAACCAGTTACACCGTACAATGGAACTGTCAGTCTCTTCTGTGAAGATGACAGCCATATAAAGTTAAATATGTAAACATTTTGCACAGGGTAGAATGATATGCTTTCAATAATAAGGTATTTTTAAAGAATTTCCTGTGATCAGTATGCGAGAATACATAAAAAGAAATGATGCAGCTGTGCTCAAAATAATCATGCTTGTGCAGAAATGGACTTGTTATTTTATCTGTCTCGTACTTTTGGAGGACATCTGAGTCACTTTCAGGTTCTCATTTGTTTTACTTTCCTTTTGAAAGTTAGTTTTTTTCAGCATGAATTATAGCCACATTCCATTTGCTGAGGAACTTGGATGTTGGAGCTGGGAGTGACGTCGCTCCTGCCTGAGCTGACTGCGTTCCAGTAGTATTGTCAGGGGAAAAAAACGGCTTTGTTTTGGTCCCTAGCACAGCAAAGTTTTTGACCAGTCGCTAGCAATACCTGGAGTACCTGTTTTTTTTTTGTTTTTTTTTTACAATGGAAAACATCGCTGCAGGACATTCACGTAGAGCCTGGTTGGTGCTCTGTATGTGGCTTATTTAAGGAGTCACAAATGCACAGCAATGATGGTACAGATTACAGATTCTACTGTTCGTGCGAGCTGCCGCCATTTTGGATTGGGAAGTTGAGGTTGCTCTGGTCTGTTTCATGAAACTGAGCCATCAATCAGTTCACTTCAGTTTTATTTATATAGCGCCAAGTCACAACTAAAGTTGCCTCAAGGCACTTTATACTGTAAGGTAAAGATCTTACAGTATTAGAGAAAATGTCATTGCAACATTTGTTTCATCTGGTGCTTTTCCTTCCAGCAAAAGTCAGAATAATGTGAAAAAGGGTTTTTCTACATTAGCTTGACTTTTTGTGCCGACACAATTTGCCAGTTTATTACACAGCTCATGTTGGTTACAAGAACCAAAGAAAGGCTATGTTCTCTGCCGAGTGGTTCATGCTTTTTAACACTAGAACCACCAACATTCCAAATGACCTAGAACTGCCAGGGTGGTTCATTTTACCCCACTCTAATGCAATGCCAGCAATGGGGAAAAGTTTTTTTTTTAAGAATTTATGCTGATAATTTTCATCGCACAAAATAAGCATTTAAGATTAAGTTTTCCTGAATATTAAACTGTCAGAGAGTGATTAGTGTCTTATGTGTAGAACCCAGTGTAGCTCCACTAGCTCCAAGAGATGGAGGGAATTTGAAGAATTGGAAGAATTTAATTTGCTTTTTTATTACACCTGAAATAACAAGTAGAAAGTTCGGAGCTCAGCAGCAATGTTGGATTGTAGTCATATAAATGTCAACCACACTCATATTTTCTGGACACGTGTTAAGATGCAGTTGTTTTGGAAGGATGGATTACAGATTCTGGAATTGATCTTTGGTTATAGGATCCCTAAGGACCCACAGATTCTGTATTTGGGACTTGTATAATTTATTATGCAATTTGCCCCCTGGGATTGATAAAGTGTTCTGATTCTGATACCTGGTGACTTAATTCAAAAGCAAGACATTTATCATTTTAAAATCTTACCACTGTCTTGTAAAAAGGCCATCACAAAGAACAATGAAGTTGTAAAACCCCATAAGATAAGACAGTGGCTGGAGACTGTAGAGGAACTATGCTTCACGGAACAAAATGACTCATATGTAGACTAAAGCAACAATTCATGAACATGAACACGATGGAGAAGATTGATTTCTTTTGAGAAAAAGTCAGACAGGCTGAACTTGAAGACCAACACAGAGGCTGTATACAAGACGGGGAAGAGCAGGCTCTGTTTCCTAAGGAAGCTGAGATCCTTCAATGTGTGCAGAGAAATGTTGGGGAGCTTGCAACACCAACAGACTGAATAAACTGATCGGGAAGTCTGGCTCTGTCCTTGGCTACAAACTGGACACTTGAAGCTGTGATGGAGAGGTGGTCAGTGAACCAACTGTTAACCATCGTGGATAATCCTAAACCACCCTCTGCACCACTTCCAGGGCAGGCAGCGGAGCAGTTTCTCTAACAGTCTGATTCAGCTCCTCTGCTGCAAGGGAAGGTACGGGGAATCATTCATACCACAGGCAATAACTCTTCATTGATCCCAGCAGTTGACTAATAAAGGATTTATCTTATTTATCTCATCGTATGGTAGACAAAAGTTTCTAATGTTCCAACTGGCCACCCTCAGTTCAACAGTGATTGCTGGTTGTTGCACTTTAAAACTCCTTGTATTGAACTGTACTTTAATAAATATACCTCCCTGCTGCTCCCTTGTATTCTCACCAAGGGTTTGCCACATTGGAATAATCCGCATTGGTAATTCGGCAAAGGTTTTACACTAGTTTCCCTTCTTGACACAACACTCCGTGGTGAGAGGGGCTTGTGGCCCCACCTGGAATCAAACCAGGTACCTTTCGCTTGTAAGGTGAATGCATATACCACTACACTACGTGGACACTTATTGAACTGTACTTTGATAGTTTAATTCATTTCAGAAGGTAGAACTTCATTTGTAATGTTTAATAGACTTGTTCTGTCATTATGCCTTGTTCACAACAGACATGTAATCATGTTGTTGGAGAGAAAGCACAGCTGTTAATGGCTCTGTTATATAATTAGCTTTTCAAGTCCAAGTCTTACACCGCGTGTCAGTGAGCCAGCAAATGAAATTCAGCCATCCTTAAGTTTATCATTAATGTGTGCTTTTCCTGCTGTGGCATGTTGCAATATCTGCTGTGAATGCCCGTTTAACTGAACTGTTAAACAATTTATCAACTATCATTTTCGTTCTTTTACTTTGGCATTGAGCCTGCTGTACTGTCATGAATGGCCTTCTTGGCTTTTACTTATGTTTTAGTTTGCTGTGGGGATCATGTATAGCAGAGATAATATGAGCTCATCGGTAATAGATTAAGCAGATGAAAGCTTGTTGCTCTTACAATGCATGTCAGGTTGTGCATGACACTCTGGACCAAGCAGCTAGGCTCAACACCTGCTTCTCATGGGAGGGGCCACTGCTCCCGCCAGGGTGAAAAGATCCTGTCATAAAATGGGCTAAGTGAGTGCATGTGTGGGTAGACTCTCTTTTTAAGGGAAGTAGCTTTTATCCTGTGTCCGTTTAGTGTAGCCACTTGGTCAGAGAGCTGTGAAAGGGACACTATTCCCCCCCAGCAGCAGACAGAGAGCCCCTTCAGAACACCGGAGGGACGGAGAGAGAGACCCTCTGTGTCTGCATGTGAACTGCGAGGGGAGAGATGGCCATTGACCCTAAAGAGGGCGACGGAAATGGAAAAAGGCCAAGCATGTGTGCATCTGCGTCTCATAATATTATGCAACCAGCAACGAGATTATTGCTACTGTGGCCGTAGCGTGCTGGCCGATGGATGCAAATGTGGATTGGAAACATCATGAAAATTGGGATCACGCAGTGTTTACAGCGGGAGATCTGCTCCGCTGTCATTCCATCAGACTGAGCTTTCATTGGTAGACTCCAGCTGTCAAACCTTACCTGAACTCGTTACATCCCCACCCACAGTTCGTAGTTACAGGGGAGGGTAGTAACTTAGATTGACTAGTAAATTAATCAGGGTATAGCTCCTGCACTGCTACTAATGGTACCCTATTTGTAAATCTCCTGCTCAACTCTTCCCGTACTGGTAAACAAGGTTTCGAACTCCACCACTTGAAGATGTACCGTACTGAAAAGCTTCTTCACTTCCTCTCCACCATCGTTAGAACCACAACAAACACTGCGACTGCTTCTGCAGCTGTAATTTTATTTTTATAGTCAGTTTCTCTCACTTATGTCATCCAAACACAAAAGCCAGCTTTCTCCAATCTTTCATTTAAATCAATTCCAAGCATTTATTTATAAATGCTTGTTCCTGTTCTGTATATTCTCACTTGCAGCCTGTCTGCGTGTGGTCACTGAAAGCCTTTCTGATCTCAAACAGATCCTCTTCCATTTCCTCTACTATGCTCTCTGGATGGGATCCACAGATGCTACTGTTGCAGTGCCTGGGGCCTGGGGCGAGACGCCAGCCAACCCACCACGACGTAACAATGCAAGGCAGCGCTCTGTGGCTCTGGGCCTAGTGTCCCCCACTGTCCCCCCACTGTTTCTGTGCTGTTGAACTCACATATTTTATGGGGTCTTAGGCGGTCAGTGGGCTGTCATGGCTCATTAGGAGCTTTAGAAATGAACTTGCACAGCAGACTCTCGCAGTGATTAATAAACATGGACAGAGAGAGAAAGACAGATAGGAATGGGTAGGGCGAAAGTTCAGATGAGACCACATTCTGAGAAGTTTATAGAGGTCAGTAAATACACTGGTTGGTACAAACGGATTCAGTACATCAAAATGTCTTCTACAATTGATTGAGTTTGACTGATTATCCTGCTTTTAATAGCCAAGACACATAAAAAGAAAACCTGTGGGATTACAATTCTGAGGAAATCACGCAATTTTTTACTTTTGCCTTTGTTTGCATGTGACAATTTGCTTCATAGTTTCTGTGCATCAATCCTTACCCCTCCCCAATTCAGCTGACAGTCTAATGGGCCTACCAGAGGTTATTTATAGTTGCTGGACTGTGTCCCATAGCCGAATATACTGCATACCAGACACAACTGATCAACACTGGAGATTGTAGCGTGATTGAAGCATGAGAGAAGCTGCACAACTGCTGCTCTAAAAGGGTGCCACTGGTATTGTCATGGCTACCAAGCATTTCTACAGGCCAAATATATTGAATAAAGATGAAGTCTAAGGGCAAGAAACTCATTCACAATTAAATAGATGATTTCAGAGAAGCTATTCAAGTTCAAGAGTGTTCATTTTTTTGATGGATGAAGTGAAAATGTTGCATATCCTTAAAAGGTCTGAGAGAAATATCCCAGATTGGACTTCCCCTCTTGACTTTTACATCAGCTACAGCTGTATTTCTCACGTCTCCATTCTTCCCAATGTCTCTTCACTTTGTCCCACACTGCCGTCATCCAGTCTGATCTCATGGTAGCCATCACTGATGATTGGTAAGAGGAAGTTCCCATGGCGATGGGGTCTCCGTAGGCTATAAATATATTGACCTCATCATGTTGTCCAGTCAAAGAGCAGATGAGGATGCCTGCTCAGAGTGGCAGTGAGAGTTTGTCTAGAATTGTTCCCAGGCTCTGTTACAGAGGCTGGACACATCCAGCTTAACAAGTTATTAGCCCTAAGTTGACACAGTAATTGTTTTCAGTTAGTTTTAGATGAGATTAGATTAAATTTTCTCCCTTGGGAGAAAAATTGTCTGGGCATCTGGAGAAAAGAAAAAAACTAGACTAACAGGCTGTTAAATGCAATCAAATGCAGCATGCAATATCAAAACTAGATCTGTAAACACCAGACAAGAATATTGCACAATACCGACACCAAAATGTGACAAGGATCCTTTACTCTAAACTGAATCCACTGACTAAATGTAGATTCGCTTTAGCATTCCATTAGTCTATAAAACAACCCCCTCTAATCTCAGCACGCCAGTGATTCTGTAATCTTAATTTAGAATGATAGCAACACAATCATTCTCTGACAGATGAAATTTCCTTTCATAAGCACCAAAATATTCAATTTATAAGCAGTGAGCTTCCTTAGTTTTATAAACTACGGTTAGCCTGGTATGACCAGAAGCTAAAGACGGCTGTCGTTGGCAAACTTTACCTGGTTATTTCTCTAGAACTTCAACTGATTTGATGAACCATTTCTACTTGTGCATTGTGCCGCCTTTGAGCATTTGCTAGCTAGATAGGTACTTTATTAATCTCAAAGGAGATTTCAAGTTTAATGCTACTATGCATTTTAAGCTCGTGGCCCCAGTGAATGGATTTTATTAAGTAGAAAAAGGATACAACCTTGCTTAAAGGCTTGTAATTCTTGAGATAAGGATTTCCGCCAATGTATTACAAGCCCATTGGTCCACCTGGCCTAATCTTTCTAGTAGGGGGTTAAGCACTTTTTTTAAATATAAAAGCTATGCCCATTAAGTTAGCGCTCTGTTTGTGTGTAGCCATTTTTACCAATGCAAGAACTGCTTGAAACACCTATGAAGTAGTTTAACTAAGCTATAAGGACCCAGGAAAGTCTTTTAACTTGATGCTGTTTTGCATCCTCAATGATATCTGCCCACTTATCTTTACTAATTGGGTCTCATGGTAGGCTACATTAGTTTTTGCTGCAAGTAAACAATGTTAGCTGTGTTTGTTGCTAGCTGGTCGAGGCAGCTGCAGTTAACTTTTCAGTTGGAAACCCACCACCTCCATTTAGTAGTTACACTATTAGGACAAAAGTATTGGACCACACCTCTTAATTACTGAATTCAAGTGTTTCATATAGTCCCATTATCGCAGATGTGTGACATTGAACACCTAGCTATGGAATCTGCTTTTACAAACATTTGTGAAAGAACGGGTCGTTCTAAAGAGCACGATGAATCTGAATGTGGTACTGTAATAGGGTGTTAACACTGCAACAAGTCAGTTGGCAAAATTTCTTCTCCCCTAGATATTCCACAATCAACTGTAAGCGGTGTTATGTTGCGTGTAGAAAACACAGAAACTCAACCATAAATTGTCAGGCCATGTAAAGTTAGAGTTAGGGGTGGTGGAGTGCTGAGGCACATAATGTGTAAAAGTCGCCAATACTCTGCCAATTCAAGAACTGCAGCATTCCAAACCTCCTCTGGCATTAACATCAGTGTAAAAACTGTGTGCTGGGAGCTTCATGACATGGGTTTCCATGGCCAAGTAGCTACATGCAAGCCTTACAACACTAAACACAATGCTAAGCGTCAAATTGAGTGGTGTAAAGTACGCCACCACTGGACTCTACAGCAGTGGCTCTGTGGAGGAACTAATCATGCTTCTCTATGTGGCAGTCTGATGGACCAGTCTGGGTTTGGGGAATACCAGGAGAACATTACCTGTCATGTTAACAAATTTATGGGAGCAGTTTGGGGGAACCCTTCTCTGTTACAGCATGACTGTGCCTCAGTGCACAAAGCAAGGTCCATATAGGCAGGGCTAGATGGGTTTGGTTTGGAAGAACTTGACTGACTCACACAGAGACCTCAACCCTATTGAACACCTTCGGGATGAACTTGAATGGAGATTCCGAGCCTTAATATCTATAGATTTAAATTGGATATCTTAGTATGTAACATGTAGGTGACTCAGTACTTTTGCCCATATCATTGTGCAGACTATATATTTACTGATGGAGCTTGTGTATTTGACCTGACAATTGTTTTGTATCAAACACGAAAAGTTGTGCACTTACAGAAAATAATGACCACAATATTTAAGAACACTATTGCACTAGCTGCCTCATTTTATACTTGTTGGCCAACAATGCTATTCATACTAGACAGTTCTTGTTGGGAACAGTCCATCCAGTGGACTTCAAAAGTTCAAGTGCACTAAAATTCTCATCAGCTGACACTACAATCTCCTGGTGTTACCCATTGGTCATGGTGCCTTTTTTCTTTTTTACAAATGCTGCAGACATCACTGAATTAACAAATTTGACTCAATAAAACATGAGACACAAAGAATTGGTTTGTTTAATATGTATATTTCATAAAGACTCTTCCCCCCCCGTGTCTCAGAGGACTGTGTGGATTTTGAGCCCTGTTTAACAGACTGTACTCTCAGCTTCTCACACGCATACATATAATGCATCACATACCGAACTCAAATCCTCTGACAGTGGGCGTGGAGGTTCTTTCTTATCATACTACTTATTCTGCTCATGAATAAGTAAAGAGGGGGGCCCTGAGATACTCACCCACTTAGCACACACGTGCACCTGCTCCTGGATGGCCCTTGGTTATGTTCAAACGTGCACACATCCACACCCATTCCCAGAGATTCCCATTCCCCTCCCTTTCTAACCACTCATCGCCTTTGTCCTGATTGAAGCCCCAGGGGGTAGACAGTTAGGTGAGATGGCACTGCATGTCTAATCTCTCAGAAATCTATTTGCACTTCAAGGTAATGCTGCACAATATTGCATTTTTCCTTAATACCACACTCCAACTTCCTTTTGCTGTGATTATGCTGTGCGTCAGGGCATAAGTAATACTTGCAGTGCTCAATTTCAGTATCCTTTATATCCCCATTTTAAGGTTTATACTTGTGTGTTGTATATTTGTATCCGTAAACTTCTTTCATCTTACTATGGATGTAAACTAGCAATCTTGCTAAAATCAGAAATGTTTACATATTAAATTTTAAAGTTATTTTTATTAACGTGCAGTGTCCTTTTAACATAACAAAAAAGGATCTGCTATTGTGCGCAGGGGTTTCTTTGCGACCTTTCTCAGGGAGGTCACTGAAAGGTCTGAGGAACCTGTTCAATAATTAAAGGGGTTTTATCTGTAATGTGGAAGCTCTCAGTGTCCACAGACCACTTTTCTCAGAGGTGTTGAGTGATGGCTGTGGAAATCGGAAGTGCAAGTTGTTGTTTTGAATGTTGCAGCGGTCAGGGATACTGTCGCTGATTCCATTAAAGGCACTCTACACGATGGCGGAGTTAAACACTATGCAAGTAATAATATACCAGGTGCTGTGACATTTTTAAGAGGGGCATGATAAGAGTCCTCTAGAATCTTGCTTCTGTCAGAGTCATGTTTTTGCCTCTCTTTCCCTACCGCATGTACAGATTTGTAGTCGTATGTGTTGCTTCTATTAACAGACTGAGGACAGGATGGGGTAACGATACGGGTTTATAAGAACTTCTCAGCTTTACGAAGAACATAAATGGTGAGAATTTTTCTTCAGAAGAAAATAGCATTTAAACAAGAAGGCTACCGATATTCTGCAGTTTTAGCTCATCCAGCCAAATGAATTATGAACTGATACTGTTGCAAAACGAAAATCCATGTGTCTATAATTCACAAAATTGCTGCTACTCCTACTGTATTTGGGTCTTCACCCATATTGTGTTGAAAGGTCATAGTAGCAGCTATGAGCACCTTTCTTTTTCCTCAATGAAGGCTACTCCTCCTAGAGTATTGGTCAGATCCACTCTGTCCAAAGAGCCACTTTTAAGCAATTCTTGACCCACCAAATCTGAATGGCGCTGACCATATTTGAGCTTTGTAACTCATACCTAATTAAAAATATTAAATATTAGCTATTAGTTATGTTTGTTATGTTTAATGTAATATTTTATCTGCTATAACAGGAAAAAAGTCTTAATTTTTGGTTAAATAAAGTATATCTTCTCTTATGTTGCCTTAAAGAGGGTGACACATCCTATTAAAAATGAATTTACATATTATAAACTCTTATAAACTCTTCTTCTTCTTCTTCTTTTAGCTGCTCTCGTTAGGGGTCGCCACAGCGGATCATCTGCCTCCATTGCACCCTATCCCTTGCATCCTCTTCCAACCCTCTGCATGCCCTCCTTCACTACATCTATGAACCTTCTCTGTGTTCTCCCTCTTCTCCTCCTGCCTGGCAGCTCCATCTTTAACATCTTTTGTCCAATATATCCACTATCCCTCCTCTGAACATGTCCAAACCATCTCAGCCTTGCCTCTCTGACTTTGTTTTTATATATATATATATATAAAAAACACTACTAATAAATTAATTGAATTTTATTTAACCAAATGTGACTACTCTGTAGTGGGTCATTTATGAATATTTAGTGCTTTAACTTTACATTTTCATTACAATAATAGCATGCTGTTGATTTTATGAAATTATAGAACTAGAATGAATAAAGTTGTTTTATCAGTCCACAGACTGTTAAATTCTCAGGGAGCCACTGAAGATGGGCAGAAGAGCCACAGATTTGAGACCCCTTGGTCAGGCATTAGTCAGAAATAATGAGAAAGTGCCTTGAGACACTTTATCATTTTTTTCAAGTTTCTTTATCTTTATGTGCAAGCGACTTGGATTGGCACTATATAAATAAATAGAACTGAACTAAGATATCACCCAATGGATCTTCACACAAATTGTGCTCAAGGTCATATTTATCATTTTGCGGGCACTTCTTTCCTTTTTCACAAGAATCACTACTTCTGAGAGTGTTGATATGGATTGAAATGTTTATAAAATGAGTGTGAATAGAATAGAACAGAATAGAATGAAATAGCCTTTATTGTCATTGGAAGACAAAAGTGTACAGTGCAATGAAATTTAGGATTCACTCTGTAAAGTGTCCGATATAAACATTATGACAACAAGAACAGTATTGGAAGAGTCGCTAGTATAATATAAAACCTAGAATCTTAATATAGCATATGGTCTTAGGAGCATGGATGATTAGGTATAACTATTGTGTTAAGAACATATATACTTAGCAGCATGAAAAGATCATATAAATATTGTTGTGTCTATAAATATACGTACGTACAGCATGAGGAAAGATATAAATATAGATGTGAATGTAAACATATTAACATCATGACATGAGAGATACGTACAATATGGTTGGACAATAAACATATGTGTGTACATGGCAGCATGAAGAGAGATGTGTGAATGTAAACAGATTTACATAGGGTCACGAGAGATAAAATATAATATGGTTGTGATAAAATTAAAAACATGACATGGCTGCGTGAAGAAAAGATATAAATGTGGGTTTGAATGTGAACATATGTACATAGCAGCATTGTTATGGTGAGAAGTATTGCAGAGTGGACTATATAGAAACAGGTTATGTGTCAGGCACGGCATTGTTTGGCCTGATTTAGAGCAGCCACTGCCCTGGGAAAGAAACTACTGTTCAGTCCGGTTGTGTGGGCATGGAGGGCTTTATAACGTTTGCCTGATGGCAGCAGTTCCAACAGGTGATGGCACGGATGTGTGAGATCCATGCAGATGTTTGTTGCTTTCCTGAGGCACCTTGTGGTGTAAATTTCCTCTAGAGAGGGGAGTTGAGTTCCAATAATCCATGGTGTGCAGGACACAACACGCTGGAGTGCCTTGCGGTCTGCAGCAGTACAGCTGAGAAACCATAAAGAGATGCAGTATGTTAATATGCTCATAATACTAATAATATAAATTCCATCATTGAGTTTATTGATGCCATAATAATATCGTAAGCTTTGTTAGGGCCGGTCAAAAAATAGGTGGCGCAGGCATAGAATTGCATCCTGGTGGGCGATAATGCAGCAATAACCTGGTTCACCAGCATGATCAGCATAACTTCTAATTTTTTCAAGTGAAAAACTTGATGTTTAATTCGCAGCATTTCATGCTGGCAGATTTTCAGTGGTTCTCTTCTTTTAGATGGTAGACCTACTGCTAATAGCATTGTGATGGCTTAAATTATCACTTTGTGACACATGTTGCATATCACTCTTATTCTGTTAAAATGTGATGATCTGATCATGATCACGGAGGGAGTGTTCCCATTGACTGACTCCTAAATTGGCATAATGGTGGCAGGAAAGCACCAACCACACCTTTCTAACATCATGACATGCTAAGGTGTCCACGTATTTACATGCTTTTTATGGCCATGGTTACTACTGACCATACAGTCATAATCCTCCTGAAGTCAAGTACTTTAATTTGGTGGTGAAAGAGAATGCTTTGTCCTGGATTCCTATATATGTTTATGAGCCTCATTGACTTCTGAATGGGTTTTAATTCTCATTAATTTGTACAGTGCAACCAGCCAATGACAATGAAAATGATCCCAGTTGTTATGACGTGACCAAAATCAACAGTGTGTTAGTCTGACGCTAATAGTGCTTTCACGCTTTCTTAGTCTGTCTGCGACTCTTGGACCCAAATCCATTAATTCCTTCTAATCACCAAAAATTCAGTCTTGAATAAATGCTTTACCTTTTCTACCAAGTGGGTGCTGTAGCTTTTAGTAGATATCACTTGAAGATGAGTCAATAGTGTATTCCCTAACAAGCATTTAGATGAGCATGATGGTAGTACAGACCCCATGTTCATCATTGTGAGCTCTTGTGCAAAGAGAACAAAGCATGCATGAATGCTTTTAAATAACCACCACTAGCTAGAAAAGAGAATTTTCTTTCTAGCTTAAATTCTTAAGAGGTTCTCTAAAACTCTTATCTTACACTATGCTTAGCTATATGGGAGCAGCTTTAGCCTTGTTTAATGCTGATGTTTAACCTTAAAAATCTGTTGATTTAGGCCTTTAACTCGTTTTTTTTCTCCTCCTTAGAGGCTTTGCCATGCTACATGGGAAGGCTCTAAACTCCACCCTGGTCTTATTCTTCATCCTCACCATTTTTGCCACTGCCTATGGTCGCTTCTACCCCCGTTTTTCCCGTAATGACACAGAGTTCCAGCACCTGGTGCTCCACCCGGACCCCTCTGTGGGTACAGTGTACGTGGGGGCCAGGAACCACCTTTTCCAGCTGGACGGATTGGATGGACTCCGCCTGGAGCAGGAACAGATGACCGGGCCTGTAAGTGACAGCAAAGACTGCCTTCCCCCGGTCACCGAGTTCAACTGTCCCCAAGCCAGAAGAACCAATAATCACAATAAATTACTGCTGGTGGATCCAAATGCATTGGAGCTGATCACCTGCGGCAGCGTGCACCAGGGCACCTGCCAGAAACGTAACCTGACCTCGATCAAAAAGGTTTTGTTCTCCACAGAGAGGCCCGTGGATACGCAGTACGTTGCAGCCAATGACCCATCAGTGTCAACAGTAGGGTTGGTGGTGCGGCTTCATGGCATCGAAAAGACGGTGATGTACGTTGGTCGGGGTTATACAGCCAGCCACCCGCCTATCTCCACCCGCCATCTTTCATCACTACCTATCTTTTCCTACGAAGAGACAGCTAAGCTAGCTGTGGCTGGGCGACTGTCGGAATATGATCATCATTTTGTGACGGCGTTCACCCGAGGCTCGTATGTGTACTTCTTATTTTACCGTCGTGACATCAAGTCACCATCGAGGGAGTACCGGACTTATGCTGCCCGAGTGTGCCTGGAAGACACTTCCTACTATTCATACGTGGAAATTCCGCTCATCTGCAAATCACGATCTTCTCCCTCTAGGATTTACAACCTGCTCCAGGCAGCCCAGGTACTTGCATGTCCACATCTGTCTGATACCCTGTTGGTCTGCCACCAAGGCATCAACACTGCATCCTTTGTCTTCAAAATTCAGATAACAAATATAAATAGTTGTGGAACCGCTTTAGATCAGTGATTCTGACACATCTGTCAAAATCATATTATAGTCATATAAAAGAATGTAATGCTGTAATGTCAGCTTTTGATTTTTTGTTTTATTGCCTCAACGTTAGCATTGTCAGTGTTAGACTGCTGCTATGTTGTTTTTGTGGACTAAGAATTGATTATATTTAGACCATAGTGTGCATTAAGTTATAAACTAATGCTAGGACGCTTGGCTTGCTGCGTACATTTATAAACATAAATGGAAATCACAGCACAGATACCTGAAAATTAGCAATAAGTAACAGACCAAGATAAAAGCTAGAATTTCATTCACAAAAACTATAGCACAGACTTCTTGGATGGCCGGTACCACATAACATGCCAAATTATTTGTCAGGTAATACTGTTAAATGAGGTCCTCTTCCATATAGATGAGTTAAAAAGTTCATCTCTTGTATATTTGATGGATGAAATTGGGTATCGAGGACATAAACATGCTGTCTGCATAGGTAAAGGTGGACATTTAACAGCAGGTGGCGCCTCCAGAACTGTTTCCCACGCTTTTGCTTTGGCTTTGTGTTGAACTCATCTGATCAAAGGACTGATGAGCTAATGCCATGGTGAGGCATCGGTCCATTTATAAGAATCACTACGCTTCCTGGGGTTCTGGCTAGACTTTAATGAAATTTGCACACAATGATAAGCTAATGGCTCCATGTCCAAATTGTGCTCAAGGTCATATTTTTGGTTTTTATCATCACTTTTTCCATTTTCACAAGAATCGCTACTCCTAAGACTATTGGCGTGCAATTTAGTGCCCTTAACATGAATGTTGGCATGTGCCTGTCTGCCGTCTATTAATAAATGCCATCATTAAATTTATTTGTGGCATAATCATGTCTTAAGCTAGGTTAGGGCCAATCAAGAACTAGGGCCGTTTTTCTGGATATGACTGTTTGCGAGCCTGTTTGACTTCTCAGTGGATTCTCCTTAATTTATCTCATAAGGTCAACCAATGACAAAAAAAGAATTCATTCTATATTTCACACATTACAATAACCTGAGAATTGTCATTAATCAAGAGCCAATTGAGCTACTATATCAGTGACACTTTGGTTTAGCTTTAGAGGTTGCTGATTGGTCTTTGCCTGGACTGGCACCACTGTTGGTTGGCACTCACCAGTGGTGGTGTTATTTCAGATATGCTCAAGCTGAGGCATCTGGCCATCAAAATTGTCACATTGACCTCTAGAGCTCATTGGCCATCAGTGAAACTGAGTTACTCCTGTACATGAGTCAAGTTCTCATCATTTCAGCAAAAGATAAATTGGTTCAAAGCCTAAAACCCGGGATTTCAGCTCAACCTAAAAGGCTTCAGCTAGAAAAGCCAATTGTATATAAAACTTCTTCAATATTTGGATTG
>VUQH01055654.1:4569-15809 GCA_015106775.1 Etroplus canarensis | reverse complement strand
CACCGTCTCCAAACCATACATCATAGCAGGTCTCACTACCGTCTTGTAAACCTTCCCTTTCACTCTTGCTGCTATCTTCCTGTTACAAAGCACCCCTGACACTCGTCTCCACCCACTCCACCCTGCCTGTGCTCTCTTCTTCACCTCTCTTGTGCTCTGTCCGTTGCTTTGGATGGTTGATCCCACCTTAACTTCTAATACTCTTTGCGTCTCTACCATTCCACCTGCTTCCCTCTGATTACCTTCATTTAATAGAAATCCAGGGTGAGGGTTTTTATATGGAATCCTTTCTGTGATTGAATCATAATAAGAATCTTCAATTCCAATTTTCCCCCATTTTCCAATAATTTTACTGTAACACTGTTATTTTTAACTACATAAATTTTAACATCCAAGAAATAATCCTGAATTTCATTTAGCAATTTATTTGCAAAAAAAAATTATAATAAATAAATTTGAACATCAGGGAAGAGAAAATAGAGAGAGCTTCTTAAAACTCTATAATGAATAATATGGTTACTGAAAAAACTATATTTTATATGTTTCTGTTCATGGTTTGTATGTTTTCAAAGGAGTATATATGTGTAAATGATTCTTTGAATAAAGTGTTATGGTTCTAGAATGACTTCATATGGTGTGTCAGTAAAACTAACAAAACACAAAGGTCTTTCACATATATATTTTGTCTGCATAAAGAATATTACCTTCAAACAGGAATCTGAGCTTTTATCATTTTGAGAAGTACAAGTATATTAATACTGATGCACCATTTTGCTGCAGTGATGAAGGTGGGTGATGATGGAAATACATTTTAACACGTGAAGGTGTGATTCATGTATAAGCAAAAGGTTAACAATAACAAAACTGGAACATTAGCTGCAAGTCATACGATGGATGAAATGAGAACGCAGAGAGAGAAAGAACTTAAGACCAGAGACCTCCTGGTTAGTTTCTCATAAAGGACAGGAAATGATGTTGAACTCTGACCTTAAACCTCTGAACTGTGTCTGGTAAACTCTTTCTGTTGTAACCAGGCTGCAGTGGTCTCCAGAGAGTTTCTGGGGCTGGATGCACGCATGTATACTGGGCTCAGTGCCAGACAGCACAAATCTAAATAAACACAGATGTTTTTTAATCTCCCAAATGATCGGGCTTACAAAAAGAAACCAGTGCAACGGGCCAAGGGCTTGAGGTGTGCTGACTCAGGCAGCTATAGCTGGTAGCTGATCACTGAACTGGACCTCTCCGCTGTTTCTGTGCATTTTTAGTGGAATTACAGTTCTGTGCGAAAGTCTCAAGCCACCATCATTTCTACGTATTTTGTTTCCACGGAGTCAGATTTTCTTGTGTGATCATGAACAATTGTTCTCCAGGCTTTCTGAAGGTCAAAGTGTTTCTTTGGACATTTGCTGCTTTTTCTCTTATTTTCAGTCCAGTGTTTGTACCTGATCATTTTCAGAGGAATGTTTTTTGGTTTATTAAGCATTTAACACGGACCTATGGACCATTCGAGTGTAAAAAGGCACCTGGCACAAGGGATGAACCAGTGTTGTGTCTACACATAACAGACACCTTAGTAAAGAACCAGTTTTAACTGTATCTTTAGACATTTTGTTACTAGCAACCTGTCACAAAACCACATCATTTGTCCCCATTTGTTTCACTGAATGTATGAAAAATGCCAAAGATAATACAATTTTACAGGTATAAAACTAAAAAGGTGACTCCCAAAAAAACTATTAGCTGAAAACTCAGCATATCTCAGGATGATCTGGAGTGTGTAAAAAAAAACTGAAGTGTTTTTGCAAGGAAGAGTGTGTAAATATTGACAAGTCAAGATGTCCTATGTTGCTATACTCCTAACCAAAAAAAAATGAATGCTGCAATTTAGGCAAAAGGGGCTTCAATAAAGTATTAGTTATAGGGTGTGCACACTTATGCAACCACCCCATACTGCATTTTTAATTTCTGTATCCACTATATTAAAAGAAGCAAATTTGTTTTATCAAAGGTTATATTTTATGCAGTTAAACAGTTATAGAGGCTTTAAACACAACAAAACTCATGTGTGGTTACTATTATTCTGCCTTTAGAGGTTATTTTATTAAATAAAATGTTATTACACAACAAACAGAACTAAGTTTATAAAAACTAAAGGCAGAGATAATGTGACCCCCCCTAATCACCCCTGGAATATAAAGCCTGTAGTTGAAGCATATAATGACCTTGTTACTTTGTATGTGGTTATAGAATATATAGGCATAAATGTGACATTATAAATAAATATTTAATGAATAATATCATCAACTTTTCAATATAACAGAAAGTTTTTCCTGCATTTAACACTATTGCTAGTTTTACACCTATGACCAACAATCATGTTTTGAGTGGGAACACAAAGCATATATCAATGGAGAGCACTTCTCACTCATTTTTTTTTTTAACTTTACAAGTTAGGGTTTAAAACATACTTTTAACATTACATTATTTTGATGGTGCATAGCTTTAAGAACAGCAGTTTATACAAGCTTCGTCACTGCAGTTTGACAGCTTATTTCTGCCAAGCATGTACGGATCAGTCACACAATCACAGGTACAAAGTCTGCAGCTCTGCTTCTGTGTTACTGGTTTTGTACTTTCCTGGTGAGCAAGCATCTTAATGTTGACAGTAACAAGTTTGGTATTCATGACTATGCATCAATCCCAAAATGACTCTGAGCCTGGTTCTGCTGGAGGTTTCTTCCTGCTAAAAGGGTGTTTTTCCTTCCCACGGTCGCCAAATGCTTGCTCATAGGGGATCATTAGATTGTCGGGGTTTTCTCTATAACACTGTAGGATCTTTACCTTACAGTATAAAGCACTTTGAGGCATCCCATGTTCTGAATTGGCCCTATATAAATGAAAGTGAATTGAAAATTAAAACATGGTATGGGGTAAGAGAGTCTGGGCTGTGCCAGTGACAATGTCTAGCAATGGCTCAACATTTACCCACCATCACATCAATACAAGTTCATTCTTCAACATAGGCACCTCAAGCTTTCTACCAAACTAAAGAAACAGTGTGTTGTGGGAAGTTATTACTAACGGGGCACCTACAGAGCAGTTTTGATCAGTGGAAGGCATCAACGACCCTCTATAAAGGTTCTACTCTGATGGAAAGTCTCTTTGTTGTGTCGCCATGAAGCACACCCTCTCCCAAGGATGAGAGTTAGCATAAAGTCTGTACAAATAAGGAAACAAAAAGACAAAAAGAAAATTGGAATAATACGACTATTTGAACTAACTGGCAATAAAGTGAGTTAAAATAGTCCTACAAAACTACTTTTGTATAGCACAGAATGCTTGATCATTTTGGTGAATGCAAAAGTACATTTGTATAACATAGGATCAAATATCACTACAAGAACTCGATGGAAGGCCACCACAGTGATAAATCCCCAGCTGCCCACAGAGCTGTGGTGGCTCCATTTTGCTCATGCTGTTAATCTTACTCCACAATCCCAAGGACCAGTAGATGTGTTGTAAATAATGAGACAGACTTCATCGATTAAGCCTTGTTCAAGACTCAAATGTAGCTACCTGTCAGCAAGTCAATCTAACATAGCCAACACATTGACAAGCTGGTCACACTAAAGCCATAAGTTAGGAGGACATCACTTTTCCGAAAAATGTCGTGTAATGTGAAGTGTCCTTTGGGATTGCCACTTTATATTTAAAACAAACAAGAAGAAATGCTCTCCCAGTCTCTCTCTTCTGCATGTCAGCCAATATATATACTTTTTATGTAAAGAAGAGACAAACTTAAGAAAGATGTTTATACTATACAGGGAACTCAGCAATATAAAGTTACTCCTGCAATGCTCAGGAACCATTCATTACTTGAAGATCTGAATTAGGCACTGGTGAGTTTCAGCTCCTTAACATCAAATCATGACTGGATTTACAGGCCATCTTCAAAACTTACATTGGATAGTTTTTGACTTTAAGTATTTAACAAGCAGCCATTCATTTCTGTGCATTTCTATATGAAACAAAATCTTGAACTGTCCTTGAGTTGTGTCAAATGAAGTAATAAATGTGTTAATATTGAATATAAAAGCAAATTTAATAACCACACAACTCAGCACTCCTCGGGAGTCCAGTTTTGTGACGCAAGCAGTATGGATCTAGAAATGCCCATTTGCCAGTTTCTCATTCAGTCAGGCAGTTGGCCCACCTCTTTGGTCTCCACAGCAGCATTAACCCTTTATGACCTGTGGGGCCCCCATTAGCATATCTATTTTTGAATGTTGGGAAAAATCTTTCTGCATTTAAAACCAGAGGAGATAAAGTTACAGTATAAAAGTTCCTGGGACACTCAGAACTTAGATTGGACTATTGGAAATAGCTTATTTTGATGTACATGCTGTCTTTTTGCAAAAGTGCACAATATGCACTTTATTTTCATTTTGGTGCGGCTTATAAAATGAGTGTATCTCACAAATGAAGTTATGAAAACACTCAAAATATATTTCCTGTGGTTTGAAAGGATTTTGCGTAACTTTTTTCATTTATAATTCTAAGGGATACAGCTGTGACATTATTGTACTTTATACCAATTTATTTAGTTAATATGGAATTATTGCTTACATATTATTAAAATTTGAGATATAAGGTTGTATTAATGTATAGAAAGTTGAAATTTAAAAAAAAAATGGCACTACAGCATGTAAAAAAATAAAGATAAGCTCTGGCGGACTTGTTCTGTTGTAGGTCTTAAAAGGTTAAAAAATCATGATTCCTAGATAACGTTTCCCTTTTAATTTAGCTGATCCTCTTTGCTAGTGTCATTTCTGCCACTGGAAGGAAAAGTTAGAAAAAGTTCTCTGGCTTAGCTTAGCATGTTAACATGCTAAAATTACCTAATTACCTATGAAGCCAAAGTACAGCTGACGCTAACAATGTGATGGAATGTGAATCCGTTTAGCAGCTAAATAGTTATAAACCAGTGTTTTGGAAGACATTTTTGACCTGGTTATGGAGCTAGACAAAAGTTTAAGAATCACAAAAATGATAAGATTTATCTCTAAAGAAACCTGAATTCGTGCCAACATTTTTTTCATAAGTGCTCCAAAAGATTAAGAAATTTCACTCAAAATCATGCAGGTGATTGTCATATGTTCTCTATAGGGAAAGTAAGATTTTGATTGAGTCATTTTGATTTAAAAAGCCTGACAAATGTCTTTGTGTGACTCAGTCAAGCAGCTGTAGAGACATTTCACTAGATAGGTAAAAACTTTGACCTGCTAGTCAAGTTAAAATGCTTCAAGATCAGCAAAAGCATTCAGAATGAATCTTAAAATCTTACTTGTAAAATTAGCGAGATAGCTAAACTTAGCTTTCATCTGTCATCTTTTGTGAGATGAACAAAAGGTAGTTTACCAAACATCATTATCTGGGCCCTCCGCCTACCAAAAGTCATGGGAACCAATGAAACAGTTGTCAGTCTCATAGTGGTGTGAGCTGTAAGGTTAGATGTTTAAAAGCTACCTGGAGTTAGCCACTAGAGGCCTAACTACCTATGTTCCGAATCTTTTTTTTGGTCTGCACTGATAGGAACTGATCTTTATAATGCATCTTGTGTGCAGCAGTGTTAGGGCCCTATGAGGACTTCTCAGGAGTTTTTCGAGAAGTATGAAATGTTCTGGCCAAAACGAACTTACTTCTTGTTCTTGCTACCTCGAAAAAACTAATTTCTCTGTCCTTGCGGGGTATGTATAACCCTTTAAACTTTTAAGCAAGAGAAAAGTTGTGTTAAGAATTGTTTTCTACTTTCTCTTTATCAATTAGAATAAAGCTGAACAAACAAAACATTCTTAGCAGAAAGAACGAGCAGAAGAAAAAACCCTTCTCCCTGTAAGTGATTCAAACTCACAACTTTCCATTTCAGAGCCCACATGTGATTTCACACCTAACATATGACATCCTTGGTATTAAAATACTGATATCAGAGACAGAGAGGCAATGATGACAGTTTGATGCATTAAGTTCACCATGCAGCAAATGAGGCAGAACTGAGATGTGCATAACCATGAACTGATACAGTGTTATTTATCACTTCAAAATCAAGCTACCGTAATAACAGTCTGTGTATGTGGAGAAAATATTGTGTGGACATCCATTTACGACAATGCAATAATGCCACATATCATTTTTTTAAAAAAATATGTTATTAACTACAAATATGTCTCTTTGCTAACAACTAACAATGATTTGGTTAAGTTTCAAAGAAGACCATGGTTTGGGTTAAGATACATGGGTTAACCTTTAGTTTCATGGTTGCCATGGTGAGCCTTTGCCATTTTTGCAGGAAAAAAATAGTGCCTATGACATGATAGATACTTCCCATTGAATAGATGCATTTAATTCCTTCACTGAAATAATCTGATCTACATTTCTTACTTTGTAAGAAGCATCTGACTTGATATTCTACATGGAAACAGCATCAACCTCCATTTGTTACCGGTTCATTGGGGTTTCAGCCATGTTTGTATGGATTGTTTGCATGGTCAGCGTCTTACCAGTATTTACACTTTTTTAGATGACAGATGCCAGTAATACAATGATCAAACAGTGTAAACCCACATCTGGATCAATTACATAACACATCACTCAAAGGTCCTCCTATGCTGAGATATAACTACTCCTTAAGACGCTAAAAACAGTTCTAAGAACTTTGACAATCCCCATTTCCTGCCATGTGGACATAGTAAAAAGGAGATATTATCTCCATCAGCTACTACAAATTTTCTGTGGTCAGAAAGTGTCTGGAGTCATAACGAATCATCATTGGGAACCTTGAATACTGAGTTATTTTATTCTGAACCAATGTGGTGGACTGACCAGCATGACATGCCTGAAAATTTAAAAAAAAAAAAAAACATAAAAAGGGGGGAAAAAAAGTTTTTACAGCCTGGTTATCTATTATGTAAACAAAATGTTATTTATGGTGAAAGAGGAAGAAAATTGGTTATTCAGGTTAGGTCTAGTCCAGCTCCTCTCCAGTATATTCAGTGTTGTCATTAAATAATTAAGGATATGCTCATAATCATTTTATAGGTGTTATTTTTTCTACTGCGTGGTAATAATATTCCTTTTCTTCAGATTATGACTTGACATCGTGAACTTTTCATCATTTTCTGACTTCATCACTCAGTCCTGTTTCAACTGAGTCGGCATCCTTGACTCCACTTCCTCTTCCACGCTCTTGGCTGCTTCAACCTGCATCACCTTGCAGTCTTTAATATCTTCCATTTCCACCATGTCATCCTTTTCTTGACTCACAGTTGGTCTTCCCTCAGTTCCAGAAGTCTCTCCACTCTGACTCTCAGGTTGTCTAACACCTGGAACAAAAACATCGCCTTCTTGATCAGCTGGATCAGCACCCCCCTTTTCTCTTGCAGCATCAAGTTCATAAGCCTCTCCTTTCTTGTCTTTTATTAAGGTAGTTGCATCTTCATCCACCATAGTGACAACAGCGAACTCCCTCTTGCTGTCAGGGCTGGCTTTAACAATGGTCACACTGCTTATTCTGCTCCCCTCAGGTGAGGATGGAGACAGCAGGCTAGAAGGTGACAATGGTAAACTGCTCAGTCTGTCTTTAAAAAGCTGATCAGAGGGAGAGGAAAGGGCAGCACCTTTAGAATATCCTACTGTAGCTGGTGAGAGTTTATCTTTTTTGAGAATTCCAGGTCTCTTAATTTCTTTCTTTTCTTCAGTCTTCGGAATTGTGGTTCCCTCAAGCATTTTTTCGGGAGACCGGACATGTGATGGACTAGAACTTTGTTCAAAAGATGAATATGAAACAGGCGACTGGCTAGACATTTCTTGGCCAGGTGGAAGTTTTGGGCTCGGCGTGAGGGCAGGGGAAAATTCTATTTTTGCAGCTTCTGATGGCATTCTTGAGCCAAGTTTGGGGCTTGGTGTTACTGCTGCAGATGAGATAGGAGTTTTTAAAGAAGAAACTGAAGATGGGGTCCTAATTGGGAAGGAAGATGGAGGGGATGAACCCAAGCTTATTAAGGCTAGACTAGCACCAAAACCTGGTTCCAGATCTGGACTGGAGCTTAGATCAGGGGGAGTTTGGGTCACTGGAAAACCTGCACTAAAATAGGGCTCGGGCTGACCAGTATGGATGACAGGAGTGACACCTGAAATTGATGTGGGCATGGGTACGATGGGTGTAGAGGTCTGTAGTGGTCCCGGATCATATGCCTCTTCAGGTTTTATAACCTTATCCTCTATGTTTACTTTTTTCTCAGATTGGATAGGAAGGGAATTTGGGACAGAAGTTGCTGTACTCCCAGAAGAAGGCTGGACCAAAACCTTCGTATGAGGTTCAGGCCTGGGCCCAAGATTAGCACTTTCCATGGGACCAAAGCTGGAGTCGCAGGCCTCTTTCTTACTCTGGGTAGAGGGAGAATGAACAGAACCTGATGTTTTAGCCTCATGTTGAGAGGAAGCAGGCTCACTTTCAAGTTTGGAACCAGATTTCTCACCATGCTGAGGACCATCTTTAATGTGCTCAGTTGGCAAAGATTCTTCCAACACTATGGGTTGCTGTTGAACAGCAAATTTAACCCCTCCAGTGTCCTTGACTGCCCCCTCCCCTACTTTAATACCCACAGGGTCGCTGCCTCGTCTAAGCCCAAATATGGTCACACTCCTTTTTCGTTTTCCCACATTTGCAGCTATCCCATTGGTACTTTCTGAGGGCCAACGGGTTTCCTTAAACATGCTTCTTAGGTTGTACCCGCCATCCTTTCGATCATCACTATCCTGGGATTGGTCCAACTGGTCACCAGAAACTGCCAATGGATTCGGACTGCCATGGGGCTTCTTATCAGTGTGTGTCACTCGGAACCTAAAGACATTTTGATAATTTAATTACAAATCCAGTCTTTACCTCTAATTGGTTGCTACTTTATCTCTGTGCATTTCACTAAATGTTTAGTTCTGCATTATTACCTGCCAACAGAGAAGACAGTCTGCTCCCCAGGTCGCTGTTTGGCACGTGGGGTTCTGCTTTGTCTGCGGCCCTTTTTAGATTTAATCTGGGCACAAAGATGGCAGGAATTGTGTTCGGTGCCGGAGTGGACTGTGTGGTGATGGGGAGGAATGCCACCAATGGACTCCTTACGCAACCTGGTCATCAACATCAAAAAGGTTTTGAAATTAGATTAGGCTATAAGCTGTTTTTTTACAAGCTGTCTGATCTTAAATGTGTCATAACTAGTTATCCTGTCAAAAATATTGCACAAATAACTATTGCTACTTTAACATTTACACACTGCTCAGCCAAATAAGTATGACCACAACTGCTGTTGATACTTCGCCTGCAACAAAAACAGATCTGTTAGTGTCTAGAATCTACATGAGACCTGAAGTAATCCTCTGTTTTCTGGCCCTAAGATGTTATTGGCAGATACTGTACATTGTGTAAGTTGGAGCTTTTTTGGATCAGACCATTTATAGCACATCGCCCAACACTTTCCTGCAAGTTCTTGAACCACTGCTAGGTGTGCCCAGCAGTCTTTCCTTTGAGATTTTTGATGATTTTATGAAGATTACATGACCCAGGCATCTGGCTACCCATCTCTTTACACTTGTCCATTTTCTAAGAATTTTTCCCTCAAGAACTTCAGAAAGAATCTAATACTAAGCTTCATCTAAAAAATTTTTATTACTTCATCTACACAAAGGAAAAAACTGTAACTCTGTAAATTTGGCTGCTATGTTCGCCAAGGTCTCCAGTTTGTACAGAGATACACAGCTCACAGCAGACTTGCTATTTTCCAGAAGAGCAGTGGAAAAGCGATCAACACCTCATCTGTTTTTTCTTGTTTTGATTTTGTTTTTTTAAGATTCACTTGGTTGATATTAACCCCCCTAACCCAAACCCTAACTCTAATCCTAGGTGATCAGAATATATCATTTTGGATATTACTACATTATTGCAAGTCTTGGCAATCAAGGAACAAAGAAAATATTAATTTTAATTGAAAAACTTAAAAAAATTATTCTGATTTGTACCAAAAAAGTCAATTTTGCCATTCTTCAAAATTTAGGACTAGGGTAGTTAAGAGGTAGTTATCACCTATGATGACTTAGACCTCAGAGGCATAAATCTTAGTTGGATACAATCATCCTGAGACATCTGGACTTGTGGCTTTCTACCAGATAAATTCCTGCAACTTCCTCCTCTTCTACAAAATCTAATTCAAGCTGAAATTATTGACATAATTAAGTTTATGGGAGCACTCTGAATGCAGGAAACACTAAGCGTAGTGTATTGCTGAAAAGGGAAGCTGTCTTGAAGGATATAAAAACCATACTGAAAGCAGCGTTCTTGCTTTCTGTAGGCACAGTTTCAACTTTTTGATTGTACTCCATTTCCCTCTGATGTTACATGTGCTGTCAGTATAATTTTTTTAATAGTTTGGTTAAATTTTTCAGACTAGCTACAATGATCCTACAATAATCATGTCAGTTATATTGTCTCTGGCAGGAATGCTAAAATAAATCAATAAATAGAATTAAAAATAATACTTTTTTAAAAAATAATATTTTATTCATTTATTTATATTTGTGCAAGCCAGCATTGCTTTTAAAATTATTGATACAAAGTCATAGTCAAATATAGGAAATCATGTACCATAAGTATTTGGATGATAGCACCATTTTTGTAATTTTGTCTCTATTCACTACCACAGTGGATTTTAAATCAAACGATTAAGATGTGGTATACTGTGTAGGGTGTAACACGTTTCAATTTGGACAAATTAATATATTTTGAATGTATTTATTGTTTTTAATGTCACCAAATATTTTGCTTCCTCCCCTTTGCTGCTCTGCCCAGCCTTTACTGCAGCCACGTTCAGTTGCTGCTTCTTTGTGGGTTTCTCTGAACTCAGTTTTGCCATCATAACTGAAAAGCTGCTCTATTGGGCTGAGAACAAATGACTGATGTGGCTATTTAAGAATACATTTATTTGCCTTGTGGAACTGAGTTTGCTTTTGCAATACGACTTGGGTCATTTGAAATGTGACTCTACCCAATAGCCCTGTACACTTCATCCTGCTGCTTCTATCAGCATCACATCATCAATAAACACTAGTGACCCAGGTCCATTGACAGCCATACATGCCCATGCAATAGCACTACCTCCACCATGTTGGAAAGATGATGTGGCATGCTTCAG
>VUQH01055651.1:0-15171 GCA_015106775.1 Etroplus canarensis | reverse complement strand
AAGCACTTGGCGACTGTGGAAAGGAAGAACTTCCTTTTAACAGGAAGAGACCGCTGACCAAAAAAGTGTCAATTACCTTTAGAGACGTGGCAAGACAAACTTTGTTACCACTAGACAAAGCCAGTCTAGCTGCTCTACCTGTTTTAAATCAATTTCAATTCAATTTATTTTAATTTTATTTCTATAGCGCCAATTCACAACAAAAGTTGCCTCAAGGCATTTTAACTTTTTCTGCTAATCTAAACTAAGCTAAGGCAATATGAGTTATATAATTGGTAAGTTGACATAATGTCAACCTTCAAACCACATTGCCTAGATTGTAATGTCAGAAGTTTTTTTTTACTTTAGGGTCAGAAGGCTGAGCTGGTGAGAGGACATCATGGACTTTTTATGCAGTGACACATCACAGTTTAAACAAAACAGATTTAACTGCTACTCTAATCATTTTCAGCTTGAGTTTAAGTGCATGTGTTCTATATCATCAGTGGTAGCATATGTAAATGTTCTGTTAAAGTATTTGCTTGCATACTGTGTAGCTTCAGCAGAGTACATCATATCATTTGTTTAAAATATTTTACTATATTAATAGCTTCTTGCATGTTTGACGTTTTAAAAAGTTTCACAATACTGCCTTTTTTTCTGTGCTCATACAGTAACATGGAGTGAGTTTTTAATGTAGTCTGAAACATATACCCATCGTTATGTAATATATAAATGTTTTGTAAGTGTTTGATCAAACCAGCCACAATGGCCCGCAAGCCAGTGTACTCCTAGTGCTGGCCCCAAGCCCGGGTAAATGGTGAGGGTTGTGTCAGGAAGGGCATCTGGCGTAAAAACTTTGCCAAATCAAATATGCGGATTCATAAGATGATCCGCTGTGGCGACCCCTAATGGGAGCAGCTGAAAGAAGAAGAAGAAGCAGACACTCCATTGAGTATACTTTAAGTATGAATAAGAAATATAAATATAAAGATATGTACATATATCCAGATATACAATATGTTAAACAGTTGAATATATAAAACAGTGAATATAAGCATGAGTATGAAGTCCGGTAAATATACATAAATAGAAAAAAATAAATAAATTATATATATATATCTATATCTATCTAGATAGATAGATATCTACAGTGTGGTAAAATTAGGACAGTTGCAAGCTAAATATACACGATGAGTGAATATGAGTGTGAATATATATAGCTATGTGAATGTTTTATATACGTGTGTGTACAGTATTTGGATGAAACTGCCCATAGGATAAACTAAACACTAGCAGCAATGGGAATAGTGTCACAGGAAGGAGTTGTAAAGTTTGATGGCTACAGGTAGGAATGATTTCCTGTGGTGTTCTGTGGAGCATGGTTGAATGAGTCTGTTACTGAACTTGCTCCTTTGTCTGTCCAGCATGTAATGGAGAGGGTGGGAGAGATTTTTCAGAATAGTCCTAAACCTGGACAGCATCGTCCTTTCTAACACCACTGTCAGGGAGTCCAGCTCCACACCCACAACGTTACTGACCTTACAGATCAGTTGGTTGAGTCTATTAGTGTCCGCTACTCTCAGTCTGCTGCCCCAGCACACTACAGCACAGAGGATGGCACTGGCTGCTACAGACTCATAAAACATCCTGAGCATCATCTGACAGTTGTTGAAGGATCTGAGACGTCTCAGAAAATAGAAATGGCTCTGACCCTTCTTATAGATGGCTTCAATGTTTTTGATGGAGTTCAGTTTATTGTCAATGCGGACACCAAGGTATTTATAGTCATCAACAGTCTCCACACAGACTCCATGAATGGAAACAGGGCACACCGGTGTTTTGATCATAGTTAATTGAACCTCAAGGGGGTGAAAAAGAATTACACTGAAAATAAAAACCAAGCTTTCAAAAAACTAAGGTTAACTAATACAATATTGCATACCCACTTCTTTTTTTAAGTGAACACAAGAGTGAGGAAGCATTGGTATGTTTAATGAGACTGGGATTTCCACATGACTGTGAGTGATTCAAAATGTTTGTATTGTAATACCGTTTAAAATCTTGCCCATAATACTGCTCCCATTACAGTAAAAATTAAAATGTAATACAGATGTAACCAGTGTGAAATGAGATCC
Organism: Etroplus canarensis; assembly: GCA_015106775.1. Classification (NCBI taxonomy): domain Eukaryota; kingdom Metazoa; phylum Chordata; class Actinopteri; order Cichliformes; family Cichlidae; genus Etroplus; species Etroplus canarensis. Next base: position 13,054 of record VUQH01055651.1, on the reverse strand, counting down.
ACTCTGAAAATGAAAATAAACTAAACTGAAAACAAAACTGAAACTGTTTTAAAACCTATGGAAAACACAAAACTAATACATCTACATGACCCTCCTACAGGACATTTGAGTGGTCAGTGCCTACAGTGTCACGACTGATTTTTTTTTCCCTTTTGTTTCTGCTTATGCACCTTAAGGGTTGTGGTAAAAAAAGGACAAGGCCAGTTGTAAATTGGATTTGCACAGATTTGAATGAATGGCCTTTTCACATTCACAATGTTATGTCAAAATGTGGTCCAGCCCACATTCAAAGATGCATTTCTGCAAATCACATTGACATTTAAAAGGATGAGTGCACAATTTGTTTCATTAGCACAACGCCCCAGAGGAAGACAAAATAGGAAGCGTGTATTCTGCAAAAAACTGTAGTATAAGCACTCTGTTGCCAGCAGATGGCAACATGCTACAATAAGGATTAACAATGCCTTCCAGAATCTTTTGAGTTCACAGGAGAAGCCTGGCAAGAGCAGACGTGATCACTGTGGCAAATAAACAGAAGTATAAAAGCCCTTTTGTATTTTCCCCTCTGCCATTGCAGATATCTCCCACAAGGTAAATTTTCTCTATAACCCATTTGAATATTTGTGTGCAGTAAGTGATTGTCTTCACTATTACCATGCTTTGGGTAGTGTGAGCCCTTAAGCAATAAGTCTCTTATTGGCTTGTTACAGAGAGTTATTAGGTTTGCCCCGCGGCCCCTGCTGGTATTTAATTACCCTTGCACTCTCTCCTTTTCATCATGATGTGGATGATAGCTGCCATTGCCAGTAGGTGAAAGAGGAGACTTTAGCAGACCTTAATTGGTTCATTTGCGTCTGCCTGCCAGGCGCAGATGGAGCTCTTTATTACTGTCACTGCCAGGCCCATTCTGCTCTGATGAGGACCATCTTAAGAGGAAGAGCCTGGTATTCTGAGGACACGATGACATGTCCAAAACAGAATCAAGAAACAAACTAACCCAAGTCCAATCTATTTTAGCTAGTTCATCATTTCAGTGGAGCAAGACTACAGTCTCATCCTTATGAGATCATTGTTTGAAGAGAAAACTGCCTGTAAGGTTTCAGCTGCATCCTTCAGTCCATTCCTCAGTAACACTTTTTGCACCTCCTACCCAGGTTAAAGTGAAACTGAGAGCTCTCAAGAGATCTGGCCAAAACGGCAGCAGAGGTTTTGACAAACGCACAAGTAACAAATGCAACTGACACAGTAAAAGCAAGTAAACAACATCCAGATCATATTCAATAACCTTGGAAGAGCAACTTTTTGAGCAATCACAAAAATATTTTCTCAGCCCTTTAAAAAATAGACTTAAACTCCCTTAGAGTAACCAGTTCTAACAATTTAAGCTCTTTCTGTGGATTATTCTAGGAAAAAAGGGGAGCATATTTGAAAGGCTGTTATGTTTCAGTTCAAAGAGTCCCTGTAGTGTAGTGGTTTGCACATTCACTTTACAAGCAAGGGTCCCTGGTTCAGTTAAAGGTGGGGACACAAGCCCCTCTCACCATAGAGCCTTGCATCAGGAAGGGCATCCAGTGTAAAATATTTGCGCGATTACCATTGCAGATTAATCCAGTGTGGCGACTCTTTGGAGAGAATACAAGGGAGCAGCTGAGGATACATTTTATGTTTCAGTTCAAAAAAGGACCCAAACACAGGACTTCAGGAACAAACAAAACCAAACCTTTCACAAGGTTATGGGCAATATCTATTCAAAAGCCTCAAAGGAATAAAAGCAGAAATTCAAAACACTCACAAACACTAACAAAGCACACAGACACTACAATAAAGGACAAAAGGAAGACCAGACTATAAATACAATGAGAAGTAACTGCAGAGGACAAACAACTGAGGAATGAAATGCAGGTGAAACTAATGAAAAACTGAAAGAAATTAAGGTATGACAGGCAGGAAGCAAGCTAACACATGACCTCCAACCTTCAAAGTAAAACTGAGATTCCAGTTAAGAAACTAGCACAGACCTAAATAAACACACTTAAGGAGAAGTCAGGAACAAGGCAGCACAGAAGAAGGTACAAACAGGAACACTAGGGAGCAATAGAAATAATATACAATAACCAAGACTAATACTCCTTACTAAAATACAGAAAACACAGGAAGCAAAATTGTGAAAACTAAGAAACAATAAAAAAGAGACAGGAACTACAATCTCAATCTAGTAATAATAATAAACTAAGAGCATTACAGTGAAAAGAAAATGAAAAATTTTAACAACAACAACAAAAAGAACCCCAAAAACTCCAAGAATAACAGAAGTCCTGCACACCATGACAGAGCCTTTCTTCCCAATTCTGTACTGAGTCTGGGGATAAACATTTTCAAAATATTGTGAGAGTGAAGGGTGTACTGATTGTTTTTACACATGTATGTACACAGATAAGAAGGAACCAGCCCAAGCAGAGATTTATATATAAAAACTATCTCATGGGAAAGTCTGCAGGCATACAGAAGCAGGCACTTAGAAGTAGCATACAGAGAACAGTGGTATACACTAATAAAATGTAACTCACAATGGTAGACAGTATTTAACCACTTTAGCTTAGATACTACCATCTAGGCTGATTTCTGTAAAGTCATGTGAAAAAGAAAGTTATGTCCTGTTAAAACGTAGCATCCGTACTGCACTCGATAAAGTGATCATCAGCAAGTGTGCCACCTCTATGACAGCAGAAGTTGTGGCAGTTTGCAGTTATGAAGCATTCAGGTGTTTGTCAACACAATGCCACAGTCTTCCCAGGTGTGGAAATTTATCACAAGGTCAGGCCATGCGATGCTCATGGAAGTTGCAGAAAATCCAGAAGCTACATCTCAGACTCTACAGGCCTCAGTTAACGTGTTAAATGTTAACGTTCATGACATTACAATTAGAAAAAAGACTAAGCAGTTGTAACTTGTTTGGAATGGATCCCAGGAGAAAAGAACATGGCAGCAAAGCTTAGGCTTGCAAAGTGGCATCTGCCTGCAAGACTTCTGGAACCATTTTTCATTGGACAAATGAGATCAAAGTGGAGATGTTGGGCTGTAATTTACACTCCCGCATTTGGTAAAAACAAAATACAGAATATCAGCAAAAACACTTCATATTAATTGTCAACCACAATGGCGGAGGGGTGATGATTTGGGCTCGTTTTGCTGTCAGAGAACCTGGGCACCTTGCAGTTAATAAGTTGACTATGAACTCCTCTGTATACCAGAGTACTGTAGATTCAAATGTGAGGCCATTAGTCCAACAGCTAAATCTTGGCCAAAACTGGGTCATGCAGCAGGACAAGGACGCCAAGAACATCAGCTAATCTACAAAAGAATGGCTGAAAAAAACATCATCAACATGTTGCAATGGCCCAGTCAAAGTCCAACCCTTAACTCAACTAAAATGCTTTTGCTGGACCTTAAGAGAGCTGCGCATAAAAGAATGCTCCCAAACCTCAATGAACTGAAGTAATGGTTTAAAGCAGAGCTGGGAAGAATTCCTTGATAATGATGTGAAAGACTAATAAAGTCATACAGAAAAAAGATTACTTAAAGTTACTGCTGCTAAAGGTGGTTTTACAAGCTACTGATCTAGACATACTTAGTTTTCACATGGCTGCATGCAGTTATGTGAGTGTCAACTGTCCTGGAGTGCACACATAAAAATCATCATCATCACATAAACTACCACATAAAAGTTTTGGATTATTTTCAAATTTCATTGTTTTCTGAAGAAACAAATATTTTCATGCAATTTACAAACAATTTTATCCATTTCACAAAGAATTTCATCCATTTCACAAACAATTAAAATTAATCAGATGATTTTAAAAGAATGATCTACATTTTTGCATAGAGGCCTTCTGTCAGCAACTGTCAGTCCTCTGCATCAATCTCCTGGTATGACTGATAATCCAAGTTAATCATTTCATAAGGCTAATTGATCATTAGAAACCCCTTTTGCAATTGTGTTGCACAGCTAAAAACTGTTGTACTAATAAGGGAGCAAAAAAGGGAGCATGGCATTCTTTGGGTTAGTATCTTTAGCATTAGCAGGTATTTGTTTTTTTTTTTACAGGCTCAATATGGCCAGAAAGAAAGAACAAATGAAAAGATGAAAAGAACAGTGCTTCATACCATCAGTCAAGCATAGTGGAGACAGTGTGATGTCTGTAGGTGCTCTGGGGGTGGTAAAATAGGAGTTTTGTACAGAGTGGAAGGGATCTTGAGGAAGGAAAGCTATCACAAGACTTTATAACACCATGTCATACCCTGTGAACAGCACTTGATTGAACCAATTTCATCCTACAACAGGATAATGACCAAAAACACATCTCCAGAATGTGTCAGCAATGTTTAAAGAATAAGCAGTCAGCCAGAATTCTGACTGTAATAGAGTGGCTAGCACAGTTCCCAGATCTGAACCCTATTGAGCTTTTGTGGGAAGAGCTTGATCGTACGGTATGGAGAAAGACTCCATCGAGCCAATCCATTTTGTGGGAGACGCTCCAGGAAGCATGGAGTGAAATCTTATCAGATTACCTTGAAAATCTAACAGCTAGAATGCCTAAGGTCTGCCAGGCTGTAATTGCTGCTAAAGGTGTTTTTTTGATGAAGGCAAAGTTTGAAGTACACATTCACTATTTCCATTAAAATCACTATTTCTAACTGTGAAAATATCAACATTTCCTGTTCATTAGCTGTATTTCCTATTCAGACTAATTTCATGTGTGTTTCCATGGAAAATAATACAATTTCCAAAAGATCACAAACTTTTGAGTGATAGTGTACATGACAATTACATACTTTACCATTCATACTTCCCCTATTCCTAACTACGACATTTATTGTTTTAACAAAAAATTTTAAAAAGATAAATTGAGAAAGAATAAAAGAAACCTTTGTTTCTATCATATAGTATTAGAGTTTAGTTGAGATATTTGTGTGACACATTATGATTATATTCATAATAATTTATCTTTAGTCACGTCCAATCATGGAATAACTCAACAATATTTGGTAAGATATATCCAAATGACCAAACCATCATATTTGATTAAATAAACACATTTTACTTCAAATGTGTTCTGATATGGAACCAAGAATCAAGAGATTTTAAAAAGGGCAAAATACACTGACCATCAGCAACTTTAAAATAAGTAGATCCCCCTAGTATTACCAAAGCAACTCATTGATATTGAGACAGGACCTCTGGGGGTGCCCTTAATATCTGGCACCAATGGCTAGTTTCACCAAAATAGTCTTAAACCAGTCAGACTGTTTGCACAAAACAGTTTGGTCACTGACTTTCTCAAGTAAAACAATGGTACAATGATTTCTGGCTAAATGAAGTCTTTTAAAGAAAAAGAAAATTAGTCTTATTTACCCCTGCAGAAAATATTTATCTTTAGGAAAATCTGAACAGTCACAAGTAAGTTTTACCTGGAAAATAAAATGAAGAATGTAACAGTGTAACAACAGTACAGGAACCTTCCTGATGCATAAATTCTCAACACAGAGCAAACCTGTAGCAAAGCTTTGATGTTGTGGTTTCTTAATGGACTTTGGGAGAGTACTTAATGACTAATTTCTTAGTAAGACTCAGGATAGTTTCCATGGGCAAGCACAAATGGCTGACAATCTCAGCTTGTGGGTCACTACGGTTTCCCTTCTCATTGCCATAACAATGCCAGCAAGCCACAAATTTTGAGTCACATTTTTGTTGTTGTTGTTGTTATGGAGTCACACTAGTCAAAGCAGATGTCATTGGTTGTTTACACCAGTCTTCAGCTTGAGATGGATGCAGGGTTGTTCACTGTATCTCAAGCAAACCCAATCACAGGGTTTGAGTGCTTCTCATGAATGCACAATCATGGTGGAATCTGTCTAGTGTGGAAACTTGATCAGTGCCATGGGCCATGTTTCTTGAGCCATTACTGAATATTTTTTGTGGCACTTTGTCCTGCTGGGGGGAGGCTGCTGCCAGTGGGGGTGCTGTTGCTCTATTGAGCTGTGCATGGCATGGTATAATGTTAGTTAGGTGTTTTTCAATAATTAAAATACAGTTAGAAAGAAAGCAAAGTGCAAATATCCTCATGACTCACAGACATGTCATTGAACCACCCTACACTCTGGATTATAGAAAATGGTTTATGAATGTAATTATGAATTTCTACTCTATAATTTTTATTTGTATGAATGCTACTAGTCTCTCAACAAGGCATGTTGATGGTGGATGTCGAGTTAGGATTTATGGATGACTCTGCTCCAAGCAAATATCAATCCCAGCTTCAGGATCAGACCCCATGTTTAACCACAGAAGATTAGTGTTTGCCTAATGCTTCTCTAACACATACTGAAAGTGGATTTTCAATTTAGCAGCATGTGATTAACTAGAGAACTATTTCCCATCTATAAATTCACTGTTCAAAACAGGGACATCAGTTGGCATGGTAACCTCATTTCCCATCTGCAGGCCTCATTCATACTGAAAAATGACACTCAGGGAGCTGTCAAGAAACAATTCAGTATTCCTCAGCTACAGCAGGTCAGAGTATGTCTGCTGTAAGTCTTGGTCATGATGTGTATCTTTCTTAGAAAATAACAAATGGGATCTTTAGAAGGGTTTCGTTTATAGTGAATATGGCTAAACTGACTGATCAGTGTATAGAGTGCTGAGTGTAGGAGTGTGAGCTATTTGTTATTGACAAATTCATATATAATATGGTCTTCAAAGTCTTATCCATCCTCTAGAAATGAAAAACACTGAAAAATGTATTTTGGAAGCTACAGACTTTGACAGCTTGGGGAAATTACTGGCAGAGAGTTAGTTTTAAAGCTTGCAATAGACATAAAAGGGAATTACGCAGCCTGCTCTGTACAATGGTAACAAAATCCAGCACCTCCACACCAAATTTCCCTGGTTTACACTTTATGTGTAATTTGTTTTAACTGTGAATAAACTGAAGTGTAAAAACAAGCCGTGGTTTTACTGAGAGTAAAGTTCAGGACTTCTTGGGCAGGTGCAATGACTACCTGCAGTCTTAAGGAGCATCCACATAGGAAGCAACTAGCAGCAACAAGGTGACTGGAGGCCATAGAATGTCAGTGACATCAAGCAACTTCAAATGATGAGGGCAAGATACTAATATGTTCTTTATAGTATAAAGCACTTTGAGGTGACGTTTGCTGTGAATTGGTGTGTTATAAATAGAACTGAATTGAATAACTGCTGGAAATGCAAAGTGGGTACATCCAAATTTAAACTTTTCTCTATTTCAAGCAGAGCAATTGAAGTCACTACCAATGAGAGCAAATGATACTGCTGACTGACATCTAAAGGGGTGGTAAATATATTAGAAGTTTAACAAGGCAACCAAAGCCTGGAATGTTTGGCAACCGGGGGGTGACTAGGGGGATAATTCTGCTTTATTTAAGCTAATACTTTAAATTTATTGTTAGTGCTTAATAAACTGAGCAGCATGGGCCATGAACCCTTTTCATAGCAACAATAAAGTTGTCACAGTCTTGCACACTGTGTGGATTATGAGAAATGAAAGAACCTAAAGTGCTACCGACAGAAAGCGGACTTTATTGCCATTAGCCAATTTCCTAAATGTAACAAAGTCCAACAAAAGCCAAAGTCCAAAATCACAAGCAAACTGAAAAATCAGGGTGCAGATAAACAGTAGAGTAGAGATAAGCTGACTAAGCAGGAATATATAAGGACACAAGCAGGTTAACTGAGGCTGTACTGGGGATTGAACACAGGAGGATAACAAGGAACAGCTGAACATAATCAAGGTTAACAGGAAGTAAAACACAAAACACAAGAGACAACCATTTATAAAACATTAAATGAACAACACGCAGAGGTGGCATAAGTTTCTTCAAGTATTTATTCAAGTAGAAGCACAGAGACTCATATTAAAAAGGCTATGGTAGAAGCTGAAGCACTGATTCAACAGATGTGTTAGACCTAAAGTGGCGAGCTTGATTTGAAAATGTAAGGGACAGAAAGTGGAGACGTAGCATGGTCCTTTGAGTTTATGTTCTAGTTTTGTATATTTTGATTGTGTCTTTAGTAACTATTTTTAGTATGGTTTGTGATCACTTAGTTAGAATTTTGAGCCTTTGTTCTAGTTACATTTTGTTCTATCCTGTTCAGTATATATATGTATACTGTTTTCTGGATAATTTGAGTTTATTTCCTTGAATTTGATTTATTGTCTTCTCAAGCCTTGTCTGTGTATAGTTTATTTGAGTATATCCTGTTTCCCTTGTAAATCTTTGTTTCTGGTATTTAGTTTTGAGCTTGTGTTCTTTTTGTAGTTTGAATCTACTTTCTTTTTGCATTTCGAATTTGATTAGTTTCCTCTGTGTCATCCTCTTGTTTATGTCCTGTCAAGTTGTCTCATGTTTGGATTCTCAGTTTTGTTTTTCCCTTCCTGTTTTACTTTAATACCAGTTATGTTTCCTGTTTTTCATCTAGCTTTTCTTCCTGTCCTTGATGCCATCTGTGCTCTTCACCCTGCTGTTTCTAGTTTGCATGTAGTCTCATGTCGTGTTATTAGTTTTGTTAGGTGTTCCTCATGGAAGTTCATGTCAAGTCTTGCCCTGTCTTTGCCTCTTTATGGTGTGCTTAAATTCTCCATGTTTCATGGCTTACTTTGCACCTTATGGAATAACATTTTAATGTATGTTCTATTATCCAATAAATACAGCTTGCTTTTTGTTACCCTGTCTGTCTACAGGCTCCTCACCCCTCCTGAACCATGATAAGATATTTGTGTTAAAATGTAAGGAGCAAATGTAAAAAGTTGTCATGAAAATAAATACTCAAGTAAAGTACCAATATCTGAAAACAGTACTTAAGTACAGAAATGAAATATTTGCATTTCATTACTTCCAACTTCTGCCCACACAGAACACAGAACACAGAAAGGTGTTCCCCCTGTTTATTCACTGAGGGGACTGAAAAACCTCCAAAAACACTAACATTAGGATTAAATGCTAAAATTTAAATACAAGAACTAAAGGTTCAAGATACTAGAACATAAATAAAAATCAGAACCTCAAACTATAAAACCACCAAAGTATATAGAAACCTAAAACTGAAATGTACAAAAACCATGACAGAAGTTTCAAAACCACAAAACTTAAACTGCAGTTAAATGGGATGAGAGGACTCAAATGTGGAAGGTAGAGATACATTGCAAAATAAACACTGGCCTTTTAATTGCAAAAGCAAAACTTCAAACATACAAAATGTAAAAATCTGAAAGTCCAGAATGACACAAAACAACTAATGTTACATCAGTAAGATCTGACAAAGAATGGATGAAGAGACGGGATTAGGTACGAAGAAGACTAATTGGGAAACATGAGCAAAAGACAAACACTAAGACAAACAGGCTAACACTAATCAACAAGTCAGGAACAAGGACACAGAAGGTGTGAAATCTCCCAAACAATACTGGATAAATACTGGAATTAAAGTTGCCATTTAATCCAAAATGTTTACCTTGTGGTTATATCATGATGCCTTAGTCTTATCCCAAAATAAACAAATTCTCGTGCATGCAGGCAAAGTAAGTGATTGCCTCACCATGTAAGAATATTCAGAGACCTCATTTGGGCCAAGGGATCAGGGAATTGAGAAACCACTGTGCAATGGAGAAGGCGGCTTATAATCTGAAAGGGAAAAATGGCTTCTTTGACTTCAGTTTCTGGGGAACATTCATGTGTCAGAGATTATTCAAAGTGAAGCTCTTTGGAAGCCATGACAAATTTGGTTCATGGGCAGAGGACTGAACATGGCCATTGTATCACTTGTTATTCTTTGCTAGATTCAACAAAGATGTTCTAGTTGTGTAACAGCTCTACAGTGCCTTTGAAGGCAACATGAATATGTAAAGCGTTTCATAATTTTTTCTTCTGTGCAATTATTATTTGCCTTTCTTGCTTTATTCCTTTTTCTAGTTTGGGCGTGTTAGTTTGTGAAAGGCATGTCTTTTCTCACTGTGTTGTTTAAAGGACTAGTACAGTTTAAGGTGACCTGTTAATAGAAATTTAGTCTAGCAGACACATATATGCTTTTATAGTGTAAAATGATTTTAGGATAACTGTGTTTTTGTTCACAAAAGCTTACTTATACAATGTTAGCAGGTCCCTTTCCACAGGAATTATCATATTGCGCTGCCATGTTTCTACAGTTGCTCGGAATAGATAAACAGACTTGAATGTTAGTTTTCACATTTTGTGTTTCCACTAGCTAGAGTTTACCATAAAGTGCCACCACAATGCAGAATTACTTGTCAGAAATAATGTTTTACTTATGTAGTATTAAAACTGAACTTCTAATTCCTAAATCATAATCAGTTCAATTGCATTTCTAATTCCTAATTGTATCTACATACATAAACCTCTGGACTGGAAGTGCTTTTATATGTGGTTGTGGAAGACTCTGTTTTGTTTCCTGATGGCCACTGTAGGTTTCCTGACATATTTGAAAAGTGAGTAGGGTGAGTTATTCACTTGTTGCAATCTGCATTCTTGCTGGTAGATGATACTAAATCTCGCACACTGGTCCTTTAAAACATTAAATACACCAAAGAAAAATCAGTATTGTCAATGACGTGTAGTTGGTTGCTTTTGTGTCAGTAGTGAGAACATAGCATTACCCACTGCTTTCACTGTTTGTACTAAAGGCTGCATTCTAATGTTTAAAGAAGAGATATGAGAGGGTGATTTATCTCTCATTCAAATAAACATAGGAAAAAAATTAGATAAAATGTTGAACTGTTTCTGGAAGAGGTCTTGTGTTAGCTCATCAGAGATAGGTGTGGAACATTTATGACATTTTCCTTGTCATATTAGGAAAAAGACTTGGTTATAATGACAGCAAAAATGTCTCATTTCTATTTAACTGCTGCAGTGAGCCATGAAAAAGTGACAGTGAGCCAGCATGTGCAATACCTGGACCATGAAACTAAAGCAGCTAAATAATATTCAACCCTAATTTAATCCTATACACCTGCACATATCTCAATTTGTTATGTCATAGTGTTTTACATGGGAAAAGGCTTATATTATATGGCACCACCTCCAGATGCTAAAAAAGCACGCTTCCATACACAAATAAAAAAGCACAGGTACATTTACCTCCCCCCTATAATGCACTCACCTCGTGCAGTCATGTCATTAGACTTATAGCATGTTCATTGCGGCAGCCATGGGGCACTATTATTAGATTTACGTTGGGTGAGTAGTCAAGCATAGATTGTCTTTTCAATCTGAATATGTCACATACCTCATGTCCTTGAGGGTAACAAGACAGAAGGCTATTATATTGATAAATGCTGTAATTTTAAATGCATCTACCTCAGGAAGCAAAATGTCTAACATAAAAACACAGAGACAGACTGTTACACTCTTATTCCACTTCCTAAAAAAATCCATATTAGCATTATGAGAACTGGATTAACTGGTTTCAAATAAAGTTATAGCTCAATGCAACATGCAACAATGCAACATGCAACAATACAACAGTGGTGGTCAGTAGTTAGCACTGTTGCCTCACAGCAAGAGGGTCCTGGGTTTAAAACCCAGGCAGGGCCCTTCTATGTGGAGTTTGCATGTTCTTCCCATGCTTGCACAGGTTTTCTCTGGCTATTGAAAAAACATGCTACTGTAATGCTGCCCGTCATCCCAGGACACTCTCGCAAAAGAGATTCTTGATCTCACGAGTTCACTTCCTGGTTAAATAAAGGTTAATAAACAGTGAAAGGGGCCACAAGCCAGTGTACTACTACTGCCAGTCCCAACCCCTGGTGAATGGGGGGCATCTAGTGTAAAATCTTTGCCAAATCAAATATGTGGGTTAATAAAAGAACCACATTCAGTTAACGACTGCCTCCAGTGTTGTTAGCCAACAGGGTGTCGGTGGAACCTATATTACTGTTAGCCAAAAACAAAGGGGGGGAAAGAGGGAAGGCATGTTTGGAGGCAGAGAAAGAGAGAGAGAGAAGGAAATATATCAGTGTGGAGGTGAGAGTGTAGCTACTGTGTAGGGACTATGACTGAGAGAGAGTAAAGAGAGAGAGCTGGCTGATATGATGGAGAGAAGGAAGGTAGATAAATTGTGTGTGCAAGGGACAAGGTGGAAGAGAAGCAAGGCCAGGAACATCGGAGGTGCATTCAAACTGTTCTACTATGGTGTAGATAGGAAGATAAATGGAGTGGGGGTAATCTTGAAGGAAGAGTATGTGAAGAGTGTGTCAGACAGAATTATGACTTTGAAACTGGACATGGAAGGTGTGACGCTGAATGTTGTTAGTGCATATGCCCCACAAGTTAGGTGTCACATAGAAGAGAAAGATGAATTCCGGAGTAAGTTGGATGAAGTGGTAGAGAGTATTCCCAGGGGAGAGATTGGGGCGGACTTCAATGGGAATACAGGTGAAGGGAACAGAGGGGATGAGGAGGTGTTGGGTAGGGGTGGTGTTAAGGAGAGGAATTAGATGATAGATGACAGTGGATTTTGCAAAAAAAAAGGATGGAAATGGCTGTGGTGAACACATATTTCAAGAAGAGGGAAGAACATAGGGTGACCTATAAAAGTGGAGGAAGGTGCACAAAAGTGAACTATATTTTATACAGAAGGTGCAACCTGAAAGAGGTAGGAGACTGTAAGGTGGTGTCAGGGCAGAATGTTACGAGGCAGCAAAGGATGACTTTGGAAAGCAAAAAGAGGAAGCGAGTGAAGGTAGAACCAAGGATTAAATGGTGGAAGTTGAGGAAGGAAGGAAGAATGTTGCGCAGAATTCAGAGAGGAGTTGAGACAGGCTCTGAGTGGTAGTGAAGAGCTACCAGATAACTGGGAAGGTGCAGCTGAGGTGGCGAGGGAAACAGCCAAGAAGGTATTTGGTGTGTCCTCTGGACAGAGGAAGGAAGATATGGAGACTTGGTGGTGGAATGAGGAAGTACAGGAAAGTATTCAAAAGAAGAAGCTGGCAAAGAGAAAGTG
>VUQH01055646.1:0-11380 GCA_015106775.1 Etroplus canarensis | reverse complement strand
AACCAGGATTTTATTTCTAGGAGGCAATCAGTAAAGGAGGGAGGGTGGCATTGGGTTTAAAAGAGATGTAGAGCTGGGTGTCATCGGCATAACAGTGAAAATGAACCTTGTGTTTGCGAAAGATGAGACCGAGAGGGAGGATGTAGATGATGAATAGCAGTGGCCCCAGGACAGAGCCTTGGGGCACACCTGTAGTAATGGGGAGGGGGTGTGACCGGAAAGATTTTAGCTGAATAAAGTGAGTGCAATCCAAGAGATAAGATTTAAACCAGGCGAGCAGTGTGTTGGTAATACCAAAAGCAAGAAGACGGTCGAGGAGAATGGAGTGTGAGATTGTGTCGAATGTTGCACTCAGATCGAGCAGAATGAGGAGGGATAAGAGACCAGAATCAGCTGCCAGAAGGAGGTCATTTGTGATTTTGATCAGAGCTGTTTCAGTGGAGTGAAGAGGGCAGAAACCAGACTGGAACTGTTCATATAGAGTATTACATGAAAGATGATTATGTAGCCGAGATGAAACAGTTTTTTCGAAAATTTTTGAGATGAAAGGGAGGTTGGAGATGGGACGAAAATTATTAAGGTCACTGGGATCTGCACCGGGTTTCGTCAGAACAGGAGTAATGGCAGCTATTTTGAGAGATGAAGAAACAGTTCCAGAGATGAGGGATGAATAGATTATGTGTGTGATGAGAGGGGCTAAAGAGGAGACAGTGGCTTTGACACAAAGAGTAGGAAAAGGGTCCAATTGACAAGTTGATGGTTTGGATTTCATAATTAGTTCAGAGACTTCAGTTACAGAGGGTAAAGTAAATACGGAGAGAGTAACTGCAATGGATGTTTTTAATTTTAGCAGAGAAGAATGGGACTATATTGTCGTACACAAACACAGTATTTGCCCCACATTGTTTGTTGGGATCTGGTCACCCAATGGATAACTCAATTACAGGCAAGTTTAGCTGTGGCACAGATGGCCTCACATTTAACTCTAAAATACTTTGGTTTTCAGAGGAATTCATGATCAAGTCAACAAATGCAAGGTGCCCAGGTCCTGTGACTGCAACACAAGCCCAAATCATCACTCCTCCACCACCGTGCTTGACAGTTAGTAAGAGGTGTTTGTGCTGATATGCTGTGCTTGGTTTTTAACCAAATGTGGCGCTGTGCACTATGGTTAAACATCTCTATTTTGGTCCAAAGGACATTGTTCCAGAAGTCTTGCGGTTTGTTCAGATGCAGCTTTGCAAACCTAAGACGAGCTTCCGTGTTTTTTTGGGGGGGGAAGACTTTCTCCCTGTAACCTTTCGAAACAAGCCACACTTATTCAGTCTTTATGTAACTATCCTGTCCTGAACTTTATCATTTAACATGCTACCTGAGGTCATCAGCATCAGAGATGTAGCTCTTTGAGTTTTCTGCAATCTCTATGAGCATTGCATGGTCAGACCTTTGGGTGAATTTGCTGGGAGGTCCACACCTGGGAAGATTGTAGTAATGCCTTAGCAAACACCTGACTACAGCCAAAACTTTGGCTTTCATAGAGCAGGTCACACTGGATAATGATCAGTGAATCAAGTGCATTTGTTCAGCAGCACCTGACTGCTACTTACCTTCTGAATGCCTATGCAAAGTAATAAGGATGTACTTAGTTTTTCACAGGATTGCAGAGCGTCCTGTGAAAACTTTCTTTTTCACGACTGCTCATTTTAGCTGCACACATTTTCACGAATCCAAGGATTTAAGCTTTTTACCCAAACCATTATAATAATTATTATTATTGTTGAGTTTTTTGTTTCAAAACAAAACCTTAAGTCATACAGATGTAGCATAAATCTAATCGGCGGAACCTTTCTCAGCGCTAAGAAACCGGAAGCCACTTCAATGTGTGTCACACGGGCCGGAAGTTGGCATCCTAAAGTCACATTGAAGAGGAAAGTCCAATCATAGTAAGATAAGGTAACGTAACGCTTTTTTAAAGTTAACGAGTTGATTGTAAACATGTTGGCAGTTAAAGGCAAAACTTTTCTATCCATAAGCTTTAATATTTCAGCGTTTTGGCAGCGTTCTCGTCTTGAGCGGAGCTGCTGGTTAACGCGCCCGTTTAGCCACGATGGGCCGGCCGGTCGTTACAAAGAAACGTCCCCTTTTCAGCCTCTGTTCATGTTTACTTTATCCATTTTTATCTCTGCAGTCGTTCAGCTAGGTCGTTTTATTTTAGTCTGGACATTGGAGGCGGTGAGCCTGCCCGCTTATTTAAACCAGGACGTTGGCCTTCAGTGTGGCTGGTTTTTGACAGCCTGTAACAAGCATCTCAACGCTGAAGAGGTAAAGAAAGCTTTAAAGAGCTGTGGCTGAAGGCAGCCTCAGTGTTCGTTACTGAAAACCTCATTTAAAACCGTGTAAAGCAGTGATACCTACTGGTAAAACTGTTGAGAGCATAAATGTACCTTGGGCCGCTCGCTTGTATTCTCCCCAAGGGGTTATTTGGCAGAGGTTTTACGCTGGATGCCCTTCTTGACCAACCCTCCTTGGTGAGAGGAGCTTGTGTCCCCGCTTGCAGCCGAACCAGGAACCTTTCGCTTGTAAGGTGAATGTGTAAACCACTGCACTGCGGGGGACACATGTCATAATAGTTCCAGTAAGAAACAGTCAGGGTGGATAATCCCAGTCTCAGTTGACTGGCTCTATTGCTCTCAAAAATCCACACTGAGTGACAGTTTTCTAGAGTCTGGCTCTCATCCGGTGGCTGTGAAGAAAGCAGGGAGGTCTGTCTGCCCAGGAGCTCCATTTGATGTCAAACTGAGCACATGTTGGGGTTACTAGTCACCTTAAATCCTGAGGATTCGCCTGATTTCGACAGGACATGATAAATATCACAAAGGAATTGCGGAACTATTTATACCTGGGTAAAAGGCGATTCTCAGAGAGTTTGTTGCCTTTTTGTCTGGTATTCACCCCCCTGTGCCAGTTCACAGGGGGGCGAATACAACGTGAAGTGATGCAGTGCATGTGAGTCTCAAAAAGTGGTGTGCTCATTTACAGCAGTTGTATGCATTTCAACTTAAAACCAAACATTACCAGACGGACAACAGCAGTTGAAATAACCAGCATTTACCACACCGTGCAACACAGCCAATCATGTACCTCAACAGACTGTAGCAATAAACTGACACGGTCATTTTTCTGAATTCAGTTTTCAAAAACATGTCATGTGGTTGTAGAAAAGCAGTAGTCAGAGATTCAATCAGCTGCATCCAGAGTGCTGGAAGTTCATAGCCTGTGTGAGCTCAGTGATGGACAAACCTGACTGTTTGACTGAAGGTCTGTTTGAGATTTTGTTCCCTTATATTATTGTGGTTTGATTAATGTAGTTTAATATTTTATTAAATAAAAATTTGCATTGGGTGTTGGGAGGATGGATTGCAGGACTTAAGTGAATAATGACTTGAAAGTGCACGGTTGTATTTAGTATATTGTTCTACAAGAAACATTTAAATAATTTAAATATTATGGTGTTTGGAAGGCACAGTTATGCCATGTGTTCACATCTGGTCCTTGAGAAAATGTTTGGAGCGTGACCTAAAGTACAGGAGCAGGAATCAATAAGTTTAAATCTGTTGAAGAATGGATAGAGTGTATATGAACATTTGTAATACTAGGAAAGTACTGTGATCTAAATGTATTACTTTTCTTCTTGGGATATACAGTCTTGGGTTCACCCTCAGTTTCATTCACTCTTTCTTACTTTCTTCTTCAGAAAGAAGTAATACATGAATGCAAGCAGGCTGTTGCACGAGAACAGTAAAACTGAATCTCTAAATTCTTTTTTGTGCTCTTTTTTAAAAGTTAGCTAATATATATGAGCTATACACCGCATGCTGTGTCCTGCGTTGTTCCACAAATAATCATCCCACTTTTGATTTGTTGTGATCTAGTCACCCTACCCTCTTCATGTGGGACTGCACAGCATTTTTATCCCTCATCACCCCTGTCCCAGATCCTGACACAATGTCCCTCAGTAACCACTAAGTCACAAGCTATGTAAATTTTTATTTAATATGATGAAAACTTGCACAAATAAAAGATTAAAGCGATAATAAAGGCTTGAAAACCTCAAATAACTGGGTAAAACTGGTGGAAGTGTGTTCTCTTCCCATTTTTTGTCTATTAGTGGGTCCCACAAAAATCTCAGTGTAAAAAAAGTGGTGCGGTAGGTGATGGATGCATCCTCACTGAAAGCTTACCTGACAAAACAGAAGCTGAAATAACAGTAGACAACAGGTCTACAGCTTATTTGGATAAAAAGGAGAATACATGAGAGTAAGGAGACTGACATTAGTGTAAACATTACCTTACTTTTATTCTCATTGTAATTACTTAGCAAAGGAGTTGAGAAGGTTTTCTTCTTTTGGGTGCTTCTGTTAGTGATGATCACAGCAGATCATCTCGCCCTATACCTTGCATCTTCTTCTGTCACTCTACCCTCTTCATGTCCTGCTTCACTACATCCATGAATCTTCTGTAGTCTTCCTCTTTTCCTCCTGCCCGGCAGCTCCATCTTCAACATCCTTTGTCCAATATATCCACTATCCCTCCTCTGCACATGTCAAGACCATCTCAACCTTGCCTCTGATATCAGATGACAGATGTCCTTCATTTTGCTAAATGTTTTTAGCATTAGTGTCCCACATTGTCAGACGCAAAATAATCTCTGTTCCACATTTTGTTTGTTGGGATCAGGTCACCCTAGAGCCAAAATGAATTCTAACATCTGATGATATTATCTGTTAACAGCTGCTGTTTTTCTGCATGACTTAATGGTTATTTTGCTGTGTTTGTTTGAGAGACTGTAAAACCAACTGAGAATAGTCAGGGTAAATGTGTTTTGTTAGAATCCACAATATGCGATGTGCAATTTTTAAAAAATCTAATATTATTATGGTTGGAGAAATAAAATAAAATGTTTTTATATTAGTGGGACAAATAAAAAAAATCAGTTAACAGGAGAAAATACCAGAAAATTATTAGCATTACTTACAGAATTTTGTCTTTAACCTGACTTTATTGAATAACCAGTTAAATTTCTGTCACTAATCTAATAATCAGTTTATTTAGAGTTGCAGTGACAAATCAGCAACAGGTTTAAGAATAATTGATTAATTATGTCAATTATTTACAATTCTAATACACCAGCAGTTTTGTGAACCATGTTTGGTTGAGGTTTTGTGTATTTTCTGGGTTCTTTTTGTTTTGTTTTTTAAGACAGTTTTGTTGGAGAAAGTACTCAAAGTTGGGGGTTTGTGGAGATTTCAGTTTCCTCATTCAGTCTTACTCAGCACATGAGTTTTCCTTGAAACTAAGGAACCTAAGTGAACCCTCTCAAAAATTAAATTGTACACTCACTAGCCACTTCATTAGGTACACCTTGCTAGTACTGGGTGGGACCCCATTTTAACTTCAGAACTGCCTTAATTGTTTGTGACATAGATTTAACAAGGTGGTGGAAACACTCTTTGGAGAATTCGGTCCTTATTGACACGATATCACAATTGATGGAGAGATGCTCTTCTGTGAGCCTTGGTTGTAATGAGTGGTTGTTTGAGTTACTGTTGCCTTCCTATCAACTCATTCAACATCAACAAGGCATTTTCATTCAGAGAACTGCCACTTGTATGTTGGGGTTTTTTTTTTTCAGGCCGTTCTGTAAACCCTAGAGATGGTTGTGCTCAAAAATCCCAGTAGTTTCTGAAATACTTGGACCAGTCCATCTGGCACAAACAACCATGCCACATTTAGAGTAACTTAAATCACCTTTCTTCTCCATTCTGATGCTCACTTTGAACTTCAGCAGGTTTTTGTTTTTTTGTTTTTTTTAAATATGTCTACAAGTCTAAATCCACAGGGTTTCTGCCACTGATTAAAGCAGTTGAACAGGTGTACCTAATAAAGTGGCCAGTGCGTGTATTGTTTGAATGTCCTTTTAAGGGAGAAATATATGACCAGAGTTATTGATGGACTAAATAATTTTTACTCAGTGCCCAAAGTTACTGTTTCATTACTTGTTTTGTAGCTATGGGAGATCTGACTAACACTGTACTTTGCTCTTTGCCCACAGGACCAGTGACCCATTCCTGATGACCTTATTGGATGGTTATTGACAATGTTTGCCTCCAAGGTTGTCCCTCGGCTCAGTCTGTTACGCAGAGCGACTTGTAAGTATGAAAAAATACCTCATGTGTCTTTTTATATTGCATTTTCTATGTAATTTAAATCCACATTTCTTGTCTCTTAATGCCAAGCTGTGTTTCAAGCCCATGGAGAAATTTTGAAAGGATGCCCACAACCAGCCGCTCCGGCTTACTGCTGTTCACTTCAACAAAACCTGAGAAACTACTCGACACCAGCAAACAACACATCTCCTCCACGATGGATCCAACTTGAACCGGAACTGGATGAGGCGCTTGTGCCACGTAAACTGTCAGTAAGTCCCCTAGAAAGCTGGCTCTCACTCCGCTACTCCTTTCCTCCACTGCTGGAGTCTGCTCAGCCACAGGAGGACGTAGAGCTGCTGGAGGAGAAGGTTCTGCCACCAGTCTCTGTCCCTGTTTTGGAGGACGGGGAGGGTTCAGTAACACCTCTCAAATGTAAGAATGTTCTAGAGATACGTCGGCGGAAGATGAACCGGCATAAATACAAGAAGCTGCAAAAACGGACTAAATTTTTGAGGAGGAGGGTGCTGGAGGGCCGGGGGAAGAAGAAGCAGGTGTGGCTTTTTTTCTTTGTGTGGATAAAAAAGAATTTTATCATACCTATCAGACAGCATATGTCTTGGTTATTTTCTGCCTTTTAAAACAAATATGTGTGAAAGTTAAATGACACAATTTCAAGTATAATAGTTTTATTCCTTGTAATTCATCATGATGCTGATTCTTACTGGCAAAGACTTGCATGCTTAATGTGCAAGTTTTCCAAAACTAGTTAGATATGAAATAACCAGTCGTGTCTCTTTATCCTGCACAGAAACGATTTGAAGAGGAGCTGAATAGGATTTGGATGCAGGCTGGACTAAAGAAGGCTCCAGACGGATGGACCACACCTAAGATCTTTGTTAAACAGCATGGAAACAGAAGGAACTGAAACACACTGATTAAAGTTTGTGTCTCTTGCTTTCCATTGGCTGGCTCTGCACACCACACTTCCCACTGTTATAACAATCTGCCTCCTGTCGGTGCTTTTCAGTTTATTTAAAGCATATTTCAGTCATGAAGTCATACTCCTAAAATGTGCTTTGAATGTCTAGATAATCTAATAAAGATCTCTGTCAAGTCCAAGCTGTGGGGTGTAGTTTTTTCTTCCCCAGAAACTACATTTCCAGAAAGTTGGGATATTTTCCAAAATGCAATAACAGAAATCCACATTTTCAGTGGTTTTAGTCAATATCTCAATTGTATTTTGTAAATGTACTCAAATTTAGAATTTGATGGCTGCAGCACACTTTAGGGTTGAGACAGAGGCATGTTTACCATTGTGTTACATGAAGCCACACTGCTCTAGCCCATGCAGGATGTGGTCTGGCATTGTCCTGCTGAAATAAGCATGGATGTCCTGGGAAGAGATGTTGCCTTGATGGCAGCGCATGTCTCTCTAAAATCATAAGTCAGTGGTACCTCCACATACATTTAACTCATCCATGCTGAGGGTACTAATGCACCCCCGTACTGTCTCAGATACTGGCAAAAGGCACAACAGTGTCTTTTACTGCTGAGGAAACAGTTTTTAGTTTAAGTAAAAACATTTAATGTCTCAAAATTCTTTGAATCTCTTCACAATTTTATGCACCGTAGATGTTGAAAGACTTTAATTCTCTTTAATCTTGTGCTGAGAAATTTCCCTTTTGAACTAACAATTATTTTAGCATAAAGAAGCAAGCCTGGACCCATCTTTGCAAAGAGTGAGCCTTTGATAGTTGCTACTTTTATACTCAGTCATGATGCCTCACTTACTACCAAATAGCCTGCTTAATATAGAGTTTTCCAAACTGGTGGTATTTAAATATTCTGTAAACTTTCCAATCTTATTTGAACTCTGTCCCAACTTTTGTTAAATGTGCTGGAGTGTGCTTCAAATTCTAAATCTGTATACTGCATTTAGAACATACATTTAAGTCAGTTGCCACTGAAAATATTTTCTCTGCACTTTTGTCAGTTAAATGAAGCTTCACATCAGTTAACCAATTATCACGGATTTTTGTTTTTACCACGCTTTGGAAAATATCCCAACTTCTCTGGTTTGTTCTTTTAGGCTGACTCTTGAAGTGGTTTACACATTTGACTTACAAGTGAACCCTGGTTTGATTCCAGGTGAGGGCATAAGCCCCTCTTACCATGGAGGTTGCGTCAGCAAGGGCATCCGGGGTAAAACCTCTGCCAAAATACCAATGCGGATTAATCCGCTGTGGCGACCCCTTGGGGAGAATACAAGGGAGAAAACTGAAGGTACTTTCCAGGCTGATTTTGTGATGATCAGCAGTTGCAGTTTTCTCTTTCATACTGTAGATGGCAGTATGGTGCAAGGTATGATAACTAGCTCATACTGCATACACGTTGGGGTAGAAGTTTCCAGTGGAGTAAAAAAGGACACGTGGAACAAAAAGCTAAATTTATTAAAATATATTTGCAATCTTAGTTAAGGTTGCCACATTTGCAGCGGTCGTTTCTTAGATTATTTAAGTTTGATTTGATGAAAAATTATTTGTTATAAGACGACGTTATCTAGTACCTGTCAATCATGTTAAAAGACGTGTGAACCCCTTGGGGACTGATGGAAAGTGTTTTAATATTAATGAAGGCTGGATGTCCTTTGATGTGCATTTGGATACATTTAGGGCATTTTTCATAATTATCTCTTATGCTGTTATAAAACTAGACTTTTATAAAACCTTTTTAAAGTTGATTATTGCTCATGTCAGCGAAGAGTTCAGCACCAAACTATGGCAGTATCGGATTTCACTGGCTGCTTGAGGGCGGAACTTGTGCAGACTCCAGCCTGCAGGAACACAACTGAGTCCTGCAGCTCCAGCTGCTGCTGGGTGAACTTGAGGCGCTCTTGTGTTTTACCAGTGGATGCGCTCACCTCCTCTGACGGGCTTTAATGTCTGCTGCCAGCTCTGAGAAAAAGATGCTCCTCGACGCGACTCTCCTTCAGAGTAAGTTCTTCATTTGCCTGGCTTTTAAAAAGCGAAAAATAACTTGATGCAGTTTTCTTTTGTGTCTTAATTGCATCCAGGTTAGTCGGCGACACAACCAGACTTCTTTGTTGCTGCACTTAAGCATCTTTTTTTGTCAGTTTTCTGTTCTTATAGATGTTTTGCAAACTATTATTTTCTGCTGTAAATAACATACATTATTAGTTTTAGGCTGTTTGCTGTGCGTTGTTCACTTAATGCATTATAGGGCTCATCTGTATTTTTCTGCTGTTTGTTTATGACTCACAGGTCATCATAGTTTAGCAGTTTTTTATACTTTCATTTGCATAACCAGCTGTCGGCCCCTGATCATAGTTCATGCCCTGCCTAGTTTAAACAGTTTCCCAGTGAAGTATTCTGATTCTGTTTCTTAAGTTTGCAGTTTTTTAAATAAAATTGTTTCCTCCCTTTAAAGTCTGAAAATGAAAATGGGTCAAGCACATGAGGATGAAACTCGCTGGTTCCAACCTGTTGATACAGTCGATGGGCCACAGTTTGTGACTCTGGGATTTTTTATGGCTTCAGCCCAATGTGTTTCCAGTTAACTGCGGTTTGAGTGCAGGAGTCAGCACAATCCGACAGCCAGTCATTATATGTGTCAGTAATGAGTGTTTCACCACGAGTGGGTCTTTTGGAGTCCTAACCGAGTGGAGGAGAAAGAAGAGGAGGAGGAGGAGAGGGAGCCAACCATCATAAACTGTGTTTATGATGGTTGGATCTGTCTTAATGAACGACCACAGAACAACAAGGCATGGAAAAGATTAGAATTGCTGTTTTGTCTGAAAGGACTTAGTAAACATGTAGCTACTCATTCAAGGCAGAAAATGACAAGGTCACAATAAGATAGCGTGTTTATGTTCTGGAAAATCCAAGCAGGCAATCCCCTAAAATTTTGAGCCCAATTTGTCTGAAGGAAATATAAAGATGCCTACACACTGAGATGTTAGTGATGCAGCTTTAGCAGCTATGACGATTGGGCAGCACCCTCAGCTCGTCTAAACATGATAGGTGACCAAGAAATTATGGAGTTCTGTGGAAAAGTAAGTACATCCTTACTGTTTCCATGGGGATTAAGAAGGGATTAAGAAGATAAGTAGCAGCCAGGTGCTTCCAATCAAATGCATTTATTAACTGATCATCAGCCATTGTGACATTTTGTCAGTCTCCTGGTCTGGAGCATTCAGGTGTGCAGTACAAGTATGCCACAATCTTCTCACCCCAAGGTCAGACCATGCCATGCTTAGAGAAATTGCAAAAAACCTGAGCTACATCCAAGGCTCTGTAGGGCTCTGTTAGCATGTTAAATGTTCAAATTTATGACAGTACAGTTAGAAAAGGATTGAACAAATGTGGTTCATTTGGAAGGGTTGCCATGAGAAAGAATCTTCTCTACAAAATGAATATGGCAGCTCAGCTTAGGTTTGCAAAGTGGCATCTGAGCAAACCACAAGACGTCTGGAACAATGTCCTTTGGATGGATAAGTCCAAAGTGGACATTTTTGGCCACTATGCACAAGCAACTCTTTTTTTTTACCAAAGTATTCTAGAGCCAAATGTGAGGCTGCCCAATGACTAAACCTTGGCTGTAACTGAGTCATGCAACAGACCAGTGATCCCAAGCACACAGCATAGGACCAGAATGAATGAAAAAGAGTTTCTTTTCAGCACTGTAGCCAGGCTGACAAAGAGTCAGACCTCTGTTGAGCCATGTATTCCTTTAAGCCTTAGGAGTGATGACTTCATGAATTTCTTTACAAATAAAATTTTGTCCATTAGAGAAAAAATTATTCGTAGTTTACCCTCGGATGTGCCATTATATATGGCGGCTTCAGCTGCTGGTGCTGGTTTGGGCTGCTTCTCACCGGTTGATCTCCCTGAACTAACGTCACTAATTGCTTCCTCCAAACCATCAACTTGCCTATTAGATCCCATCCCTACAGGACTTCTCAAAGAGGTCTTGCCGTTGGTTAATGCTTCAGTTTTGAATATTATCAATTTATCCTTATTAACAGGCCATGTGCCACAGGCTTTTAAAGTGGCTGTAATTAAACCACTACTTAAAAAAACCTTAGCTCAACCCAGCCGTCTTAGCTAATTACAGACCAATTTCCAACCTTCCTTTCATTTCAAAAATTCTTG
>VUQH01055642.1:0-15990 GCA_015106775.1 Etroplus canarensis | reverse complement strand
ACATGCTACACCGAGACTTACGAGTCTGCATTTCGTTCATCCTGCAATGGGTCAAATGACAAAAAAAAATCAAAGTCTAAGAATCTATGGGGTATTGTCAAGAGGAAGATGAGAGACACCAGACCAAACAATGCAGATGACCTGAAGGCCTCTGTCAAAGCAACCTGGACATCCATTTCACCTGTGCAGTGCCACAGGCTGATGGTCTCCATGCTACGTTGCATTGATACAATAATTCATGCATAAGGAGGCCTAACCAATTATTGAGTGCATAGAAATGAACATACTTTTTAGAATTCTGACATTTCTGTTTGAAATATCTTTTTTTATTGATCTTGTGTAATATTCTAATTTTTGAGACACTGAATTTTGGATTTTCATCATCTGTAAGCCATAATCATCAAAATTTAAAGAAATAAAGGCTTGAAATATTTCACTCTGTGTGATGACTCTATATAATACATGGGTTTCACTTTCTGAAATGAGTGACAAAAAATATTGAACTTTTTCATGATATTCAAATTTTTTGAGATGTACCTGTATATCAGGTATCATATTGTAACATCAGAGTAAGAGCTTTATTTATTTTCTCTAAATCCCACTAACACTAGGGGGCGCGGTGATGCCACTAATTAGTGTTAGCATTTAAGTCAATAATTTCATCTGGGCTAAGAGTTGCAAGAAAGCAAACCGTTTTCTGGATGTGCTGTGTTTTGCTTTGCTTACCCTTGCAGTATACTGGAACGAATTGTATTTTTTTGTAAAGGTACTGGAAAAGCAGAGTTTTGTTTAAAAGTTTAGTTTTAAAAACACATTTGAACTACATTTTACATTTTTTCCTGGTTTAAAGTTATTTATTTTAACATGTCAGAACAGTTGCAACCATAATGAATTTTACTGACAATCACTTTGGTTATTATAATCAGGTCTGTGTGCTCTGATTGTTTGTCTTCTTGAATTTTGACAGATTGCTTTTAACTCATAAATGTTTTGTTTGGTTCCGTAATTAGTTTTACTTTACATTTGGTACAAATGGTCATGGATGGTTATCAAAGACTGATAACCCAACCATCCACCCTAAACTGGGTCTTATGACTTTCTTTTTTTTTGACAATCACTGTTAACAGCCAGGATAATGTTACAGTACATAAATTAATGCCATATTTTAACATTCCTAAGGAAGAGAATCTCACAGAGCAACCCTAGTCCCAACTTTGTTCACAGCACTAATTATGGAAGGATTGAAACAAAAACCATCCATCCATCCATTTATCTAACTTTGGGTCACAGTGGGGCTGGGACCTATCCCATCTGCTATGGGGTGAGAGGTGGGGTACACCCTGGACAGGTCACCAGTCTATTGCAGAGTTCTGATTTAGAAAGTGAGGAACTTAACTTAATTTGAACCTTTACTGTCTAGTAACATTTCCTTTCAAAGAAAGGAAGCCTATCAGGCATTTGCAGGTTGAATTTAGAGAAACCAAATGCAAAGCAAAAGAACAGGCCATACTATATAAAACAGTAAACTTCTTCTTCTTTTGGTTGCCTCCTTTAAGCAGATCATCTGCCTCCATCTCACCCCGTCCTCTTTTTCACATCCACCATCTACATGTCCTCCTTCTTTCCATGAACCTTCTCTGTGGTCTTTACCGGTCTTAGTCCCAACACTTTAAGTCCCTACTCTTACCCCAACGCTCCTACCATTCCTTCTGTCTCACACTCTCCAAACATGTCTTCGTCCAACAGTAGCATAGTTTCCACTGGCACTCTGCTAGTCAACAGAACCAGTGGTGGTCATTTTTAACCCAGGCCTCGACTGCCATCCAGATGCCCTTCCTGATCCAACCTCGCCCCCATTGTCCAAGCTTTGGACCAGCCCTAGATATACACTGGCTTGTGCCCAGTGTATATGTAGGTGCCCAAAATGATTATTTTTGGCCCAATCATCATTTGAATATAAGAGTTTACTTGAGAATTACAAAATAGCTCACCTGTGTTCATCCTGTAGAGTCAAACAGACATTGTACCCTTTGAGAACTGTATGCATGTTAGTTGTGTAATTGTGCATTTTCGTTTATTTTCCTCAATTATGCCCAATCAGAAAGGAGGCTTGATCTTTGCACAGTTATATGATTGGAAATT
This sequence comes from Etroplus canarensis, assembly GCA_015106775.1. NCBI lineage: Eukaryota > Metazoa > Chordata > Actinopteri > Cichliformes > Cichlidae > Etroplus > Etroplus canarensis. The sequence goes on along the minus strand of VUQH01055642.1, from coordinate 13,848 downwards.
GGCTAAAAATAGAGATGGAAAAAATACAGAAGCTGAATGAAGTCTCAGAGGACGGGTGTCAAGTTCACCTGCCAGTGGAAAGAGAAAGCCTTGTCTCCTGTGTCTGTCATGGTGAGAAGTAACACGCCTTCAGGTGGCTGAACTCAGGACACTCTACAGGCTTTCACACATTTGAAGTCTTCGTGAAGCTGGAGTGAGGAGATATTTCAAGTATTTCAGTGAAATAAACATGCAGGCAAAAGACAGTTGTTAGGAACCGTGATGGCTTAACCCATTAGAATTTCATGATTGATCAGTTGATTGATTGACTGAATTCTCCTTTCTGCCTGGATGGTTTTAAAGTAATGAAATGTTTGCACACACACCACTGAAAAAAATATCCTTTACACTCACTACTGAAGCCATCTCACACACACACACACCACTGAAATCATTTTATATACACACATGTAAAACACTCTCATACACACTACTGAACTTAAACCATTGACACAGACTAATGAAAGGCTTGCATATACAAGACTGAACTTTTATCAGTCACATACACTAATGAAATTTCTTTTACACACTATTGAAACCATCTCACACAGACACTAAGACATTTTATCATTCAGACACAATGCTGAAATATTATCATTTATAATCACTACTGAAAACAACACACACACACACCCAGACAAATGAAATACTTGCCCACACACCGGTAAAACATTCTCACACACACTACTGGAATTTTACCATTCACACAGAACAATGAAAGGCTTGTATATTTTATCATTCATATACACTAGTGAAATTTATTCATTTACACACACTAGTGATTTTTTAAAAATTTACACACATTACTGAAACCATCTCTCTCACACTTATGAAATGATCTCATATACTAGTGAAACGCCCTCATTCACACAAATGAAAATTCAATATGAAATATAAAATGACTGGAAAAAAAAAAAAAGAGTTTAAAATGTGGATAACAATGCCTGCTCCACAGTTTGCAAGCAGCCTGGGCAAATTAGAGCTATTACTAATACTGACCCCAGCTGAGACCATCAAATGCAACAACTTTTGGCTGGAAACCTGCAGGGTACCAGCATGCAGGAAGTAGAAGTTAATACAATTCTTAGGACAAAAAAGATACTAAAATAAGACAGGAAGTAAGAAGCAAAAATGACAGAGGATGCTGACATGAGGCTGAACCTGTTAGATTAACAAGAATACAAGAGGATGGCACTGAAGAGACATATAAGGGAACAATGAATGACAAAACATGGACTAGAATCAAAATATAACTAGAACAAAAGTTCAAAATCCTAACTGCAAGATTACAAAATAATACTAAATATAAATATGAAATGATTCTCAGAATAATACAAAACTAGAACACAAAGCCCAAGCACCATGACAAAAATTTTGCTTAAGTGCAATGTCTATGAAAAGCGTTCACCCTGCATGGATTTTTCACCATTTTATTGCTTTAATAAATGAAATTTTGATCAGTGTTATTTGTTTTGTTTTTTGTTGTTTGTTTTTTTGACAAGAAAATGCAAAAAAAGGCTTCTGTCAAGTCAAAGCAAAAATCGAGTTTTGCAAACTAATGTCAATTAATGTAAAAAATATATAAGTTAAATACATGTTTGCATAAATATTCAGCCCCTTTAGGTCAGTATTTAGTAGATGCTGCTTTGGCTGCAATCACATCACTGAGTCTGTGTGGACATGTCTCAGTCAGGCTGGATATCTGGACTCCGACATTTTTCTCCATTCTTCCTTGCAAAACAGATCAAGCTCTGTCAGGTTGCTCAGGGATTAGGTGTAAACAGCTCTTTCCATGTCCAGCCACAAATTTTTGATTGGATTAAGATCTTGGCTTTGGCTTGACCAATCCAGAACATTCACCTCGTTGTCTTTGAACCCTTTCTGTGGAGCTTTTGCTGTATGCTTGGGGTCGTCGTCTTGCTGGAAAATAAATCTTCTCCCAAGCCGGAGTTCTCTTGCAGACTAAGTCAGATGTTCCTACAGGGTTTGGTGATATTTTTCTGCATTCTACCTTTACAAGCCTTCCAGGTCCTGCTGCTGAGAAGCATCCCCAGACCGTGATGCTGCCACCACCATGCTTCATGGTGGAGATGGTGAGTTTGTGGTGATGTGCAGAGTTTGGTGTTTGCCAAACGTAGATCTAGTCTGATGGCCAAAAAGCTTAATTTTTGTCTCATCAGACCAAAGAACCTTCTTCCAATTGACCTTGGAGTCTCCCACATGCATTTGGGCAAATTCCAGAAGCAATTTCATATGAGCATTTTTCAACAGTGGCTTTCTCTTTGCTTCTTTCCCATCCAACTTTGACTGGTGAAGAACCCAGGAAACAGTTGCTGTATGTACAGTCTCTCCCATCTGAGCCACTGAAGCTTCTAAGTCTTTCAGAGTGGTCATAGGTGTCTTGGTGGCCTCCATCACCAGTCTTCTTCTTGCCTGGTCATTCAGTTTGTGAGGACATCCAGCTCTAGGCAGATTTAGACAAGTGTCATACTCCTTCCATTTCTTAATGATGGATTTGACTGAACTCTGTGGGATATTCAGTGAGTTCAAAATCTTTTTGCTGCCATCTCCTATAATCACTCAAAACACATCAACTGCACTCAGGTGATGTCTATTTCACTAACTGTGACAATGCTGGAATCAACTAGCCAGATCTCTGTTGATTTAGGTCAGTCCCAGTAATCCCTTTTTTTTTTGTTTTTTTTGAGTCCCCATGGCACATCTTGATTTGGCAATATATGCCCGCTCTTCCTTGCAAAATGCACTCCAAATTTGTCAGATTGCAGAAAGCAAAAAATCCTCTTTAACTTTAGCTTACTAGAAGAGATCTGAAGGTTTTGGGTCAGGGTTGAGTTGTGTTTGGGACTGTGGTTCCACTTCTTCACTTCTCAATGACTGTCTTCACTGTGTTCAAGAGTGTATGTAATGCCACGGGAATTTTTGTGCCCTTTTTCCTGACTGATACCTTTGAACAATAAGATCCCTTTGATGCTTTGTCAGCCCTCTGTGAACCATGGCGACAACTGAGTAATTGTCAATGAAATCCTGATAGGTCACCTGAACTTTACATGGGGTTAATCAGTCACTCTTACTGATGGTAGTTGTGTGCCCAAAAAGACTGAATGATGTAATTAAAATAAAAGGTGCTTTGACAGATATTAGTTTTAGGGTGTGCACACTAATGCAAGCAGCTTATTGTACATTTTTATTTTGTACATTTTTCTCCCTAACTGAGTTGGTTCTTTTTCATTTGAATTATACAGGTTATAGGATCCATTTATCGTGGTCCTGTCTTTTACACCAGAAAAACCTGGAATTTTAATGGGGCTGTGTAAACTTTTTATATCCACTGCAAACATCTCCCAGAAGAATAAATTCCAAACTCCCAAATGGTACTCTTGCCAAAATTTGATGAATGGTATTGACATTTGTAGAGAACAGATGCATATTCAGTGTGATAGTAGACAATAAAAAAGAAAAAAAAAAGTAAAGTCAATGTTCTTTTGCACCATCAAAGCAAATCTTTAAAATAAAATAATGTTTGTACACGGTTTTAGTTCATACTGTCCTGGAGTTCAGCAGCAGCAGAAAGAGATGACAGACTGCAGCATTTCCCTGATGACTGCAGGTCCACTGCCAGGAGACTGGAGTGATGCATCCACAGCAGAGAAATACTGTAAGAAACCTTAAACTTGGCTGTATGACTTTTTAGTTGTAAATACATTCTTTCCACACAAATGTAAAATTAACACTACTGTGAAGGCTCAAGTTATTTCATATGAACCCGCACCAGCAGTGGACTTCCCAAGCAACGTAAGCAATTTTCATCTCTTCTTCTTCCTTTTCTACCTTCTACGTTTTACCACCTGAAAACATAAGCCAGTATAGTACAGTATCACCAGAAACTCACAGATTAAAGTTGAATAAAGTTCTGTTTGGTATTCTTAAAAAAAAAAAAAAAATGAACACAACATAATCTGTAAAGGTCTGATTTTTCAAGGTTATTATGTTATGTTGGTTATTGGATTATATTGTCCAGTTTATGATTTCATTGTGATTAGCCCCGTACGTTTATCAGACAGAATTTTCATAACAGTGCATTTCCTGTGGCTGTAGTCAAGCTGCACTGTGATTCTTTGTTTGATGATTTGTTTGGCCAGGGGCTGCCTGTTCAATTAAATGTCTTGAAACTCACAGTCAAACTGCTGTCAAAGTTGCCAAACAATGTCTGTTTCGCCTTTGAGTTCATGTAGAAAAGGTGGACATAGGTAATAGCCCAGTGATTGCATTTGACTTTCATAATTGTACAACAGAAATAGTGTGTGCCATACTTTGTTTGGAGAATATTGATTTTGCGCTATATGTGCTGAGCACAAACAGAATAAATTGGTTTGCCTGTTTTTTTCTGCTCTCCTGTTGGAGAATAAAGCCAATTCAGTGTTTTCATTAAGTTTTCTTTTTCATGCACCAATCTCAGCTGAGCGGCACCAAGGTTAACATTCAGCCGCCACAGCAACAGGAATCTGTGCGGTGATGGATTTTAATTAGTTAGAAAAACTGCTAGGGCACTAAACGATTAACCCACACAAGATCTTCAATAAACACTAGTCACTAAGGAACACATATAAAGATTAACTAAAGAACAAGTTCATTTATCCATGATCAGGTTTCTCAACAGTTATGGTTATGAATGATGAAAGAAAGTAACGGCAACATAACAATTTCAAATTGGAACTATTTCCGATTTGAATTTTCATCCAAAGACCGAGACATTACTGTAATTTTAAAATGTTTAAAGTCTCTGGGTTTTCTGAAGCTCTTTCAAAGTTTTTCTTGAACATTGGCTGCTTATTTCATTCATTTTCACAACATTTTCTGAGGAATGCTTTTTCTGTGTTTAAGTCACTTAACACTGACCATTAAATCACTATAGCATAAAATGGTAACTAAAACAAGAGATGAACCAGTGTTGTGTCACCACATAACAGACAACTTAGCAACGAACCAATCTGATTTAGTATCTTTAGGCCCTAACTGTATCAAATTGTCTGTCATGAACAGACCCATTTCTTTAGTTGAATGTATAGAAAATGTCGAAGTTTGACAGTCATAAAATAGTATTGAGGATGAACAAGATGATTCCCAAAGAGCTATTCGCTAAAAACTTGGTATATCTCAGCAGGGTGTGCAGTGTGTTTTTAAACAATTTGAGGAAACTGGACAAGAAGAGGACAACAGACAATGTAGCAGGACTAGAAAACTATCTACAGCAGACTAGCAGTAACTACATGTCAAGTTCTTAATAAATAAGAAAAAAAAAAATCTAGCACAGACCTGACACAGGACCTGAGAGTTGCATCTGGCCCTCCAGCTGATCCATCTACTGGTTTACTGAGCAAATGGTATCAATGGAAGCTGTCAAAAATCCATTCTTAAGGAAAAGACACAGTGAAACACAGTGGAGGCTCTGTCATGGTTTGGGGTTACATTTCAGCCAGTGTTTTGGGGGAGGGCAACAGAGGTAGTACCTCTGTTGTTACAATCCCATGGCCTGCACGCAGGTCTCCCAAGGTTTCTGCTCTAGGCGCTCCGAGGTTAGTCTGGGCCTTTCCACTGACAGGACAATCCAGCTTCCCCCGCCATGCCCCCACCAAAAAAACAGTTTGTTCCAAAGCAAGTTTGTCCAAGGACTGATGCAAGACTGTCTGTGTGCTCGTGGAGACAGGCGCAAGGTCCTCTCGAGCAACTGCCGGTTCCAGCCTACCATGAGAACCTTACACAAAGTCCACCTTGGCAATATTACCCTAGCTGTATTATGTGTGCTTCTAGGTGCCCAACTCTCTTCCCTTCTCTTCAGGGAGAACGGGGGTTCGATGTTTCTGTCTGCGAACACAGTTGGCCATGCCATCCACTAAATGCAGGATAAAGCTCTATCATGCAAAGAAAAAGCCATATGTGGAAATGAGCCAGATGCTGGACCAATGCTCATTTAAAATGCACCATCAGTATGAAAGATATATAGAGGTTTTGAAACAACATATGCTCCCCTTCAGAGTTCAGGTAAAGCTTTGCATATTTCAGCAAGACAATGCTAAAACGCATACTGCAGCAATTACAACAGCATGACTTTGTAGAGACTAGCCTGCCTGCAGTCCAGAACTTTCACCAACTGAATACATTTGGTGCATCGTAAAAAGCAAAATAAAACAAAGAAGACACAGGACTGTCGAGCAACTGGAATCCTCTATCAGACGGGAATGGGACAACATTCCCCTCTCAAAGGTCCAGCAGCTGGTCTCCTCAGTTTCCAAACTGTTGTTAAAAGAAGAGGGAGTGCTACACAGTGGTCAACATGGCCTTGTCCAACCTTCTGAGATGTGATTCAAATCAAATTCAAGATGAGCTACTATTTTTTTTTTCACGAAACAGGAAAATGTCTCACTTTTCACTGTTCTTTTGTCAAAAATATATTGGTTTCTGAAATGTGCAAATTGTTGCTTTGTGTTTTTATTTTACGCAGTGTCCCAACCTTTTTTGGAATTGCACGTACAAAGTTGTGGAACGAAAAGTAAAATATGCCAGGTGGATGCTGGGGTGGTAAAGGGCTAAAACAGCAGACAGCCAGGCAGGGCAGCAGCAGAGAGAGAGTTAGGAAATTTGTGCCTTAGATATACTGCCAAATTGTCAGCTCCCAACCAGTGTTCGTATCTGTCTCACTGTGGTCAGATTTTATCACCCAACTTATAGGGAATCATTGCTGTCAATACAAGACGGGCTCAGGTGGATTCTGCTTTTAATGGTGTGAGTCTTTCTAAATATATCCTCCAGTAATGAAAAAAAATCTACTGGTGTTAATGCCATGGTCAATACTAGTGACATGCATCTGCTGAAGTATCTGACATTCTAACCTTAACAGCATCTACTACAATGTGTCACACTGCCTCATGTGTTCACTCCATATCCCAGTTATAAGTAAAATCCCTGCAGCCTCACTGAGACAGCAGAAATGGGTAAGTAGATTGCTGAAATTGAGACAGCCCCCCCCTTACTAATCTTTTAGCATTTAATAATAGTTTGTCCAACCCCATCTGGGCCAAATTTGATGTCTCAAGAGAGTGAATATTGTGACGTGCATAGCTGCTTGCAAAGCTACATGCCAGAAACCCCATTATCAGAAATCTAAAGAAAAGTCACAGTCTCGCATTTGATCTGATTTTTACTTGCATTTTTAAACTCTCCAAGCATTTCTGTAGATGATGGTTTTGGAGGTTAATACATTTGAGATGCTGAAAACTTCTGCTTGCACTCTTTATCCTGACTGAAAGCAGGCTGACAGCTTCTTAACTATTAATAGTGCATATTCCAACCCCAGCTACAAGAAAGACAGGACATGTTAAGTAAATATCAGTCAGAGGTAAGTTCCTGTAAATCGAGTTCTGTAATAAGCGGGTCGGGAGTGTGAACCATTTTTTACTTATGTCGACCTATAGCTCAACTGCATATGAGACAGAAATCAACACAAAACAACCCCTGGACGGTAGTTATCAAGTGAAACTTTAGTAGCATGCCTACTGTAAATAGAAAACACAATATAGGGTCCCAAAATGTAAAGGGACTTATGGTTTAAATTGCTCACTGTCAGCAATAATTTGATCCATCTGAAGGTAAGATGAGGCATTTGGCAATTGTATTAGCCAGATTAACCAGAAATTTTAAAAATAAATAAACAAACAAACAAATGAATTTGAAAACTGGTTAAAAACTCACTCAGTTGCAATGATTTTAATGTGCACAGACTTACGCCTGCATAAACAAGCATTAGGATACATAGCTGCCCAGTAATGAAGTCCTACCTCATGAGCCACGGCTGCCCCCTGTGGTTCAGGAAGTAGAGCAGGTAAACAGAAGGGTTGGCGATCCGATTCCTGGCTTCTCCAGTCTACATGCTGAAGTGTCCGTGGGCAAGACATTGAACCCCAAATTGCTCCCGATGCATCCATCGGAGTGTGGATATGTGCATGATAGTTAAATGCACTAAAAGATGTAGAATAAAGCACTGTGTAAATGTGCGTGAATGGGTGAATGAGGCTTGTCGTAAAAAGCACTTTGAATGCTCAGTTAGAGTAGAAAAGCACTATATAAGTGCCAATCCATTTAATGATACAACAGCCACGCTGAAGCACATGACTCAATGGGAAGGTAATGGAGCTAAAAGAATGTAGTCTGGTTAAAACAGTAAATAAGTTTAACTTTCCTGGAGATGTAGAAGAAAATAACAGTATTTGACGTTAGAAAAGCAATGAAGTCAAGGGGACCAAACCACTGTAATGAAACTATTAAAATGAAACAATAGCTTTCACTGCTTATATTATTTAACATTAGCCCCACTTACTGTGATGCACTGTAATTTAAGTTCATGGTTCCACTTACATGGCACTAGTGTGTGTGTGTGTGTGTGCATGTGTGTGTGCAGGCCTGCATGGGTGATTGTTAGTGTACAGTCTTCACTGTAAGCATGGCGTAAGAGCAAACTTTTTACGTAACATAAATATCACCATGCTTTTTAGAATCACAAGCACCAACATGTATGGCCAAAATATGCTATTCATGATTAATCAAACTATTGGAACAAAGCTATAAGGTTGTGTTTTTTCTGGAGTTGGCCTGGGTCCCTTAGTTCCAGTGAAGGTAAATCTTAATGCCTCCTCGTACCAAGACATTTTGTGGGAAAAGTTTGGGGAAGGCCCTTTTCTGTGCCACTGTGACTGTCCCTATTGCACAGAGCAAGGTCTGTAAAGGTATGATTGGATGAATTTAGTGTAGAAGAACTTGTGCTGATCTTAGCCCCATCAAACACCTTTGGGATGAACTAGAACAGAGATTGCGAGCCAGGCCTCACAAATTCCCACAGGCACGCTCCAAAATCTTGTAGAAAGCCTTCTCAGAAGAGAGGAAGCTGTTGCAGCTGTAAGTGTAATGTGTAGGTGGCTCAATCCTTTTGTCCATACAGTATATCACAGATGCATTTTCCCCCAGTGTATGCTGTAGGGAGTGGCAGCTTTGTGACTAAAAATGTGAAACCCACTGAAAGTGCAAAATCCCCTTGCTTTTTTTGTTTTTTTTTTGGGTCAGCTCCTCTCTTTCCTAATACATGATGCTTTCTTTTACATAATCCATCCATCCACCCATCCATCCATCTGTCCGTCCATCCTCTTCCACTTGTCCAAAGTAAGGTCACGCTGACAGCAGGGTGATCCAGGTGTCCTTCTTCCAAACAACAATCTCGAGTTCCTCCTGGGAGCTCATGAGGTGTTCCGAGGCCATATGGAATATATCATTTCTACAGCAGGTTCTAGGTCTACCCCAGGGCCTCCTCCCAGTTAGGCGTGCCTGGAAAACCTCCAACAGGAGGTGCCCAGGAGGCATCCTAATCAGATGCCTGAACCACCTCAACTGGCTTCTTTCAATATGAAGGAGCAGCTGCTCTGCTCTGAGATCCGTCTGGGTTGAGCCCATCCACACTGTATACTTTTGTTCATCCTGTAGACTGTGGTAACTCTGCATGACTAGAATTCAGGTTTGTTCTTACAAGTCCATCTATCATTCATCCCAATAATTTAATTTTAGCAAAATGGCCACGCTTTGTTAAATAAACAGGGACAAAATAATTGAACTTCATTTGGCTGGCAAAGAGATATGGTGTCTTTTTGAGGCCAAGGTGGGTTTTACAGTCAGCCGTCTCAAGACGTGCAATAAACTACCAACACAACGGTAGATTCACACTTTAGAAATTATCTTTTTGACAGATTCTTTGAAGGAAATTGGACCATGGAACTGCTCAGACTGCAGCTGAGTGAATGTGATTTGTGAGCTGCCAGAAATACAACTAATCTTCCATCAGCCAACAGAATTTAATCAGCCATTAGTCAGACTGTATGTCATACAACAGCTAATCTGCCAAAATTTTGCTGGATCCTAAAATTAACAGGGGTTTAGAAATACAAGATTAAAACTCTTTTCATACTTTAAACCAGGGCTTACTCCAGTTTGGCATCAACAGAGTGAAATCAAATTGAGTGGTGTGCCAGAATGCCATTCAAATGTAGTGCAAATCGTAGACACATTTTCAAAAATAAAAAATAAAAAAGAGGACGAAAGAAAATTTTAATTAATTAGATTAGCATTTGGAATCTCTGCTTCCCCAATTGGCTGCCAGTAAACCAGTTATAGAGACGAAGGAGCAGAAAGATGTCATAATGAAATCAGCACAAAACAAAACAGAGATCAAATCAAATCTAAATATTATGGGCAACATTTTCAGCGTTGCCAGTTCTTTCACTTTTGGCACACCACATGCTGTTTTTACCTTTATACAAATCTCAAACCAAATACAAATAAGTCCCAAAGCCAGTCCTTCACGGGGAAGAAAAAGCTCTTTGTCATGGTTCGAGGGTTAGTGTTATTTTTGGGGTTTGAATTCTTTGTTAAGGTATTTAAGTTTCAGTTTCTCTTGAGGTTGTATTTTAATCAGCGTGCTTTGATTTCTGTATTTACTGGAGTTCTGGGTTCCTCTTTCAATTTATTGCTTCAAGCAGATTGGAAGCTTTATTTCTTGGGGCATTCTTAGTCTGATTCCTGTTTTTACATACAGTATGTTTAGTCTACTGATGAATTGCAGTTTGGCATCCTGTGCTTTGGTTCTTGTCTTGTTTTCTATGAGTAGTAATAGTTTGAGTTTCCTCAGTGTTTCCCCATCTGTTCCTCCCCTTCCCTGTCCCATTGTCTCTGTATTCATATTTAGTGATATTTTTGTGTGTTTCAGTATCAGTCTCCTTTGGTTATTTCCTGTTTTACCTGGGGCACCTGTGGCTCAGGAGGTAGAGCGGGTCAATTTTCAACACTAAGGTTGGCGATTTGATCCCTGACTTCTCCAGTCTACATGCCAAAGTGTCCTTGGACAAGACAATGCACCCCAAATTGCTCCCAATGCATCCATCAGAGTGTGAATGTGTGTGCAATAGTTAAATGTGCTTAATGCATAGAATAAAGGGCTGTATGACTGAGTGAATGAGGCTTGTAGTAAAAGAACTTTGAGTGCTCAGTTAGAGTAGAAAAGTGCTATGTAAGAACCAATCCATTTACTTCAAAGGTTTGTTTTCTTTTTTGTTTCTTTTCTTGTGTTTGTTCTGCTTGCTGTCTGCCTCCCCCTGATTGTCAAGGGCCCCACTCAGAAAGCAAGGCTAGCTAAAACTCTTAAGTTTATTAATGCTTGGTTGAGGGAAATACTGGATTTTCAGTTAGAGAAAGAGGTTTAAAACCCTCTGGAGTCAACGGACTCGATGGCCACGCAACCAAACGCTTATGCTGCGTTCACACCGAATGAGATTCGCGCAGCGGGAGAGGCTGGTTTCAATGTTAAGTAAATGTAAACACGAGGCGAGAGGTCCTGCGGTGCGATTTGCGAGCGGCGGCGAGTTTCGGCCGCGCGGCGGAAATTATGCAGCGCGGCACGAATTTTCCAGAGTTGAAAAATCTGAACTTTGGCAAATATTCGCGTCGCGTCAACCAATCAGGAACTCGGCTTTGGTAGTGACGTGTTGATGATATAATCAGCGGGTGGAGTCCAAAACCAACATGGAGGAGAAGCTCATCGTTGCCGTTTGTGCTCGTCCCGAGCTCTATGATGTTTGTTCTTGAACCCAGACACGGCGACGTGCTTGCCGGCGCCTTTGTAGAGCTCTCCAAAACAAATAAATCCAAGCTACTCTCTCAATACCATCCATGTCTTCCATAATTTTTGGTTGGCGGTTGGCGGTAGCTCCTCCCACACGCGAATTCGCCTGATGCGAATTCGCTAAACAGAGGTGGCGCAGGCGAATTCGCCGTGCAAATCTTGTTCGGTGTGAATGCAGCATTATTCGCGTTGACTGTTGCTTATATTCTGACATATTTTCCCCTGAAAATCACTTAAAGTCATTCCCACCAGGTCTAACACTTGCTTACTTTGTTTAACACTTGTTTAGGTCACCACACTGGTCACCAGCAAGAGGTTCCTGGGTTTAAAACATGGGGAAGGCCTTTTGAGTGGAGTTTGCATGTTCTCTCCAGGCTTGTGCAGGTTTTCACCTGGGGCTCCAGTTACCTGGTTAAATAAAGGCTAATAAATTGAAAAAAGTATCACAAGTCCATCACTAAATTATTTCTTCTCTGTCTGAAAAATGTTTTTATCGTCAGTTCATAGTATCTTCATTGACTATGTTAAATTACAGCTGAATAATTAGATTTAAAAATCAGCGGTGAAATTTAGTCAGTTCTTCCTTTATTATCTGTTAGTGAAAACTCCTATGATTAGACTCAGAGTTTAATAGACCTGCTCTCTGGAAAAAGGCTCACACAGTCATTCTTCAGTAAACTCTCCATGTATCAACAGTCCTGTCTTCATTCTTGTTTGCTTACTTTGTAGATTTTGTTATTTTGAACTTTTGTGAATTGCTTGTAACGAAAAGGCTCAACCTTTTTGTTAAAGTCGGCCTCCTGCGTCCTACATTTGGGTCCTCACAATTTCTCTCCAAAAATTGTGACACAGTCTTGTTCCTCATTTCAGCTACAATACTGGTTCATAAATATTGTGCATTGTACATGCTTGGACTGCCGGGGATTCACAGACTTGTCTGAAAGAAGCAAAATTAACCTTTTGCTGGACAAAACGTTAACAGGAGCTGAAGCTGTGTTTGTTGCCTCCAACTCTCTGGGTTTATTGAATTCCTGCTGATTCATAGGATCCATAGGTGCGCCTCCAAAGCAAGAAATTAAATGCATTTGTGAACAATAGCAATATCCATTGTTCACAACAAAGAGACGGGGATGTAACAGCAATTTTTTCAGAGCTGAGATGGATGAGATCTCAGTGTCATGGTTTTCGTTACAGAGCAGTTTAGCTCCATCACAGCTGTCAGATGTTTTTATTTTACTGTTTGCAAAAATATCAGTTTACTGAAGTCCTTTTCTTTTCTTACCTAAATTCAGAAACAGGGTTTGCAGTAGTGTTTATTTTATCAGTATTGTGTGAATGGATGTTTTCTATAACTACCATGATCTATTTGATCTATTTAAATCTTCTTTTTCTTCTTCTTTCGGCTGCTCCAGTTAGGGGTCGCCACAGCGGATCATCATATGAATCCGCACATTTGATGTGGCAATGTTTTTACGCCGGATGCCCTTCCTGACACAACCCTCACCATTTACCCGGGCTTGGGACCAGCACTAGGATTACACCAGCTTGTGGGCCCCTGTGGCTGGTTTATTTGATCTATTTAAATGTTAAAAATTAAATCCATTGATCTGTGTTGACATGAATGGTTAAAATGAAATTATTATCAAAATATGACATAAAGATTGGGATGCAAGGTAAAAGATAGTCCCCGTAGTGTGGTGATTTAAACATTTGCCTCACAAGCAGAAAGTCCCCGGTTTTATTCCAGGTGGGGACACAAGCCCCTCTCACCATTGAGGATTGCACCAGGAAGGGCATCTGGCATAAAACTTCCACTGTGGTGACCCCATGGGGAAAAAACAAAGGAGCAGCCAAAAATATATTTTATACAAGATAAAATACACCATACTTTTCCTATATTTGGGAAATTGTTTATGCATACAATGTAGTTGTGCAAAAAAAAAAAAAAATAAAAATATAATAAATTGTGCAGGTTAGGTGGCATGTAAAGGCCAAATACAGTATATTATATTTGAATGCAACTTTTCCAACTCTTTAGCAGAAAAAAAATACAAAAAGTATAAAAGGAAGTTAAG
>VUQH01055638.1:0-13542 GCA_015106775.1 Etroplus canarensis | reverse complement strand
CAACACTCTCAAAGCAAACATTGCATCTGTTGTACTTTTTCTCAGCATGAAGCCATATTGCTGCTCACTGATGGTCACCTCTCTTCTTAGTCTAGCTTCAACAACCCTCTCCCATATCTTCATGGTATGGCTCATCAGCTTGATCCCTCTGTAGTTACTACAGCTCTGCACATCACCCTTATTCTTGAAGATTGGTACCAGGGCACTTCTTCTCCATTCCTCAGGCATTCTCTCATTCTCCAAGATTGTGTTAAACAATCTGGTTAAAAAGTCCACTGCCCTCTCTCCTAGACATCTCCATACCTCCACAGGTATGTCATCTGGACCAACTGTCTTTCCACTCTGCCCTAACTTCCTCCTTACTGATACTCTGCACGTCCTGATTCACCATCTTCCCTCTCTCTGCCCTCCCCCTCTCTCATTTTCCTCATTCATCAGCTCCTCAAAGTACTCCTTCCATCTTCTCAGCACACTCTCTTCACTTGTATCGTATTGTATTGTATTCTATTGTATCGTATCGTAAAGGGTTTATGTTGTTAATTAAATGTTTTAAAAGTAGTTTAATATTACAAAACATTTTTGTATTTTCTTCTTTCCCGAACAGAAAAGCTAAAAAAAAAAACCCCAGCAACGCTGTAAAAACTTATTTACATATTACTGTTTACCTTGCACATCTGCCTCATCAGTTCTAGGCCTGCAAATCACCGCTTGAAAAATTGATCGTTTACCCAAGACCACGTTGCAATCGAGCAATCAGGCTGCTCGGGATCGATTGCTCTGGCCTCCCTTGACTCCAGCCCTTTTTTTCCTTTAAGGAACTGAGTGCATTTAGTCGTTGTCAACAGGCTGAGAGAGGAGCCGTGGAAACAAGTTGGTACGTGGAACTGATAACACAGACGCTGCAGTACGTGAATCGTCAGACACCTTTGGGAAGTTTTGATTTTGTTCGTGTGTATCCAAGGGGAAAATGAAGTCTCCAGCACACGGTAAGCTATCTTTGACTCGTCTATTTTTAAAAAATCTGCTACTTTGGTGAGATAACTCGGCTAAAATCAGACCTGGGAGTGAATTCGTGACTCCTATTTAAAGGAAAGCTCTTCTTTTCCAACAGTCCCTCTCAATACTTTGATATGAAGTCATGTTGGCTAACAAGTCTGTCACATACTGTTGTCGTTGGCCGTTTGTCTAGCTTGCATCACTGGTTTAACTGGTTGACATTTGGTTCTCCGTAGAAGTCCAGAAAGTATATATTATAGCCACCTTAACACCCCTATTAGTCAATATAACCCCCCAAACAGCATCCTCATGCTAACTGCGACTCTCACAGCTTGTATTTTGCCATATGGTCAGGCTACACTCCCCTAAAGCATATCCACCAGGAATACACTTCCTTTACATGTCACTTCTTTATGTTCATGTATTTTCATACTCATGAATGTCTTTGGCCCTTTTCTCTTGCTCTTATGTGTTTCTCAGAAGCCCCATGAGCACCACGGACATGTGATACTTGGGCTGTGGGCAGATGCGAGTCCCAGGCTGGATTGAATGGCACTGAGGATACAAGGTAAGCACTTAGCCAGTAAATTTGGACTCATTATTGATCGGTTTCCTGAGCTACAAATGACCTTAGTGGGGCAAAGTCTAGAGAGAGCGAGAGAGAGGATTCCTGAGATCGGGGCTCATTCTGGCTGAGTTTCTGCTGGAGCTTTTGTCATTTTGAGGCCAGCGCTGTTATATTTTACCTGTGACTGCAATAAATACTTTGTATATGAATGGAAGATTCCTTCGGTTTGTTCTTGGGCTTCCAATAAAAGAATCGGGGCTAACAATGGGAAGGACATCTATACCTACAGAATTAATGAACATTGCCCTTCTTGCCTGCTTCTCTAAGGCGATTAAAAAACGGAGTTATTTGACAATCAAACATCTCATAATGATCTGAAATAGCATCGTAGTAAGTCTCTGTTTTCAAAAAGTTGCCTATATTTCGGTAATTTTCCTGATGTGTTTTTGACTTTGCTTGTTCGTTATAAGGGATTTTTAATGTTTGATGTTTATTATCATGTATGGTTATGCTTTTTTTAAACATTTACTTACTTTTGTCTCTTACTCATGCTTGGATGCTTTGCATCTTTGGTTTTCTTTTGCTGTTTGTAAATGCCATCAACCTGCCAGGGGCCACAAGCAAGCCTACTCCTAGTGCCTGCTCCAAGTCCCAGTAAATGGGGAGGGTTCATCAGGTAGGGTATCCAGTGTGAAATCTTTGCCAAATTAAATATGCAGATTCATAATGCAACTACCATACTGGATCGGTCGTGGCCCGGGTTAACGATGACCACCTCCGATGCCGTTAGTCAACAGGGTATCAGCGGAACCTATGCTGCTGTTGGCCAAAGACAAAGGAGGGGAAGAGGGGGAAAGTGTCTTAGATATACTGAAGGAGGACATGTAGAGAGTTGGTGTGGCAGAAGAAGGTCCATGGGATAGGGCAAGATGGCGGCAGATGATCCGCCCTAATGGGAGCAGCCGAAAGAAGAAGAGCCTGCCAGGAACTGCAGATGAAAATCGGCCATGTGCATTTTAATTAAAATAAACAAAACCAGACATAGCTCTGAATAATGGAGAATGCAAGGACTGCAGATGTAATAGCAGGGATCAGAGAAAACCTTTGAGTCAGAAATTCCATCAAGTCATTTTATTTACCTGATGGGAATGCAGCAAATATGTTTGCCCTGCCGTATGGGATAGAAGTATCAGGTTTCCCGTCTTGGTCTATCACCTGCATTGATGCAAGTGTATAACATGAAAATGAAGCTGTCACAAAACCTGGCTGTCAGTGGCTTTTAATCCCCAAAAGCCTTGAGCAAGAGGAGAGGCTTGTTTTATATACAAACATGCAAACATTACAGACTGAGCCCAAGGCTTTTTTTAGCTGAAGTTTGGGCCTCTATCTTACCATAGCAAATTCGTTTTATGTGCAGATGGTTAAAGTCAATAGCAGCAAGGTGTTTTACCAGTTTCTTTGCACATATTAACTTTACTTTAAAGTTTGTTTTTTTTTACCCAAATTTTAATACTGATAATTACTGTATATAAAGAATGGATGCAGCGCATTGTGATGCCTCTCGTTGTTTAATGAAATCAAGTTGTCAAGCCTCAAACTGAGGGTTTTTTACTGGTGTTGTGAAGGGGTTTTGAAACAGTGGGGTAAATCATTGTCAGAAATTGATGGCTACTGCAGCAACCTGTCAGTCACACAGTATGCATACCCTACTTTGTTTTCATTTTTTAACTCTAATGGGGACCATAACTTAAAAATTGAACATCGAATTCTGTTCATTAAGGCTGGAAACTAGTGACTGAGGGCATAAACTCGTCAGGTAACTGTTTATAGGTCAAAGATGAGGGAGCTAAGACTGTAAACTTTTATACAGCTGGAGTACTTTTTGTAACCATAAGAATGCAAATTGGTTTAATGCACTGGCATCACTTTTCAGTCAACATAAGCTGCTCCCATCATTTATATACAGTCTGTGCCCCTCACAATGGTCTCCAGAGTTTATATGTCAGCGATATTGATTTTGCCAAGTAGCTGTAATATCAATGCCATTTGGTGTTAGAGGGGTTAACACTTAAGTTGCTGCCTCACAAATTGCCTACCTTGACATTATTGCTTTGATGTTGAAGAAGCTTTGGATCTTGGGGCCAAAATCATGTAATCATTATTTATAGATGATAAAAGCTGTTGCTGTGTGAAGTGATATGCATGACCGGACCCTCAGGCTATGACATAGGCTTGCACAC
This sequence comes from Etroplus canarensis, assembly GCA_015106775.1. Classification (NCBI taxonomy): domain Eukaryota; kingdom Metazoa; phylum Chordata; class Actinopteri; order Cichliformes; family Cichlidae; genus Etroplus; species Etroplus canarensis. The sequence continues at coordinate 9,738 of VUQH01055638.1, read as the reverse complement.
AAGAATATGTTTTGCTCTCCCTTTTCTCATTATGATTAATCACATGATCAGTTTCAAGTCTTGGGAATAATGTGACAGTACTGTTTTCCATGTAATATGACTGGACTCCAACTCAGCCTTAAAACCTTTTTCTTATAGTGGAAACTCAACCACCCTGTTTCAGGGTGGTTAGCTGCAAGAAACTATAAATATTGAGGTCTTTCTTTAAAAAGTCTCAAATAAGTGTAGATATTTCGGGAGCCATGCTAAATCCCTTACATCTGTAGTCCTGATTTTTAAGTTGGTGTTTGTTTTCATCATATATGGTTTAATATAATGTGCATGTTTCTGTGAACTTCATAGAAGAATGTAACCTCATGCTAGATGTAACTAAAGAATAGCAAAAGTAAATGTAAAAGTTTTTGTTTTGCACATATGCAAAGTCTGATCTTGTGTGTTACATGAAGGTGGTAAATGTGTAGTATATCTGTTGCCAGAGTGGGTTTTTTACATTTCTCTTGATTTTATATATTTAGTTTTTGAGAAATATTTAGTTTAGTTTTTATTAGTTTAATAATCATAAATATCGTATGGGGGTATTTGTCTAGGACAGCGGTTCTCAAACAGGGGTACTTAAAGGCACTGCAGAGGATATCTCTCTATCGATATCTCTATCTCTTTAAAGTATGTATTTATTAAATAATCAAATTGTCCAAAAGTTCATGAAAAGAATTTAATATTGAGTCGGCTATTCAAGTTCATTAACCTAAAAAAACCAATGTCCCCTATGCCAGGATGATTTGACCCAACCTGGCTCATACCATCACCTGTCAATCACTGCTGCCTTGAGAGCTAAGATAATGGCATCATGGTTAAAGTGTAGCATCACAGCTACTGAAGCTGAAATAGTGGCGCAAAACCAGTGCCGACAAAATTCCGGCAGTATTCGGCAGTATTTACACCAATGAGTTGCAAACCACCCATGCATTGTTTTTTTTTTGTGTTTTTTTTCTGTGGGGAGAAATTAGCCAACACTGGCACGAAGCCAGCACATCTCAAAAAGTAAGTGCAAAGAGCTTAGTTCAATGAATGTTCTTCAGTCATGACAGTTTGTAGCTTTAAGATGTCAGTCTAATTTTTGATCCTTATTCAGAATCAGAATATTTTATTAACCCCAGGGGGTTGCATTGTATTACAGGTGCTCAGTTAGATTTAAATAAATGTAAATTTGAAAGGGAGAAAATGAACATTAGAATAAATAAACGTCTGTATAAATTGCAGTATGTAATATAAATAAGTCCAAAATTAAACAGAATATACAATACTTAATATGAAACTGGTCAAGGAGTCACAGGGAGGAATTATAGAGTCTGATGGCCACAGGTAGGAATGATTTCCTGCGGCGTTCTGTGGTGCATCTTGGTGGAACAAGTCTGCTGCCGACTGTGCTCCTGTGTCTGTCCAGCACATCATGGAGAGAATGTGAAGGATTGTCCTTACCTTGGACAGCATCCTCCTCATAAATGTATTAATATTTCTTTCTTGTGAACATTTTCGATGCATGATTATGTTTATGATTCTTTGTGACGTTGTGATGTTTATAATTAATTCACTAATTCAGTCTGAGAAGAGATTTTTATTGTAATCCCAAAAGAGGGCACTTAAATTGATAATTATTTTTATGTGCACAAATCCCTATTCACAAGTTAAATATTTCTTTAACAACTTTTTAGTTATTTTTTTGTTGTTATAAATTTATCTCCAAATAGTTAAAAAAAAGACAACTATATATGAGCAGTTTTTTGCACAATTATAAAGTTTAGTAAATCAGACGCTGATGCTACAGTGCTGAGTTTGCATCTTTTTTTAATCAAAATGCTTTTTTTCTGGTTAGGGGGTACTCGGCTGAAAAAATAGTTTGCAGAGGGGTACATCACTGAAAAAAGGTTGAGAACCACTGGTCTAGGGTATGACTGAAGAATTTCAGAACAGTTATTATAATAAATGCTTTGTCAAAGCCACTGACTTATAGTCATTTAGACACCCCATTCTCAATAAGCATGTGTGCTGAAGCTTTCTGAGGCTCACTGAGTTTGCAGAATTGAACAAATTGACTAAGATTTTATCCCCAAATCATTTTTTTTAATTGTTAATTTTGTAAGTATGCATTATTAATTTTAACCGCTTTTCATTTGTCTAAAGACTAGCTTGCATCGCTATTTTTGTTAACTGAAGTCTTTTTTTTAATACTTAGTTTTAAGGAACTATAATATACTTCCCCTCACCTATGGTCATGAGCTCTTGGCAGTGTTTGAAAGAATGAGATCAGATACAAGCAGCAGAAATGAGCCTCCTTCAATGGGTGGCTTGGCTCTCTCATGGAGATGGGCTGAGGTAGAGACACTACTCCTACATATTGAAATGAGCCATTTGAGGTGGTTGAGCATCTGATCAGGGTGCCTCCTGGGCGAGGTGTTTCCAGACCCTGGACACGCTGGAGTGATAGCGTCTCTTGGTTGACTTGGGAATGCCTCGGTGTCCTCGGTGTTTGATGGCTGGGGATAGGAAGGTCTGTGTGTTTCTGCTTAGACTGCTGCCTCTGCAACCCAGACTCAGATAAGCTTCAAAAAATGAATGGGTAGATAATAATCTTGGTCTGAATAGCAAAAAATTTTGAAAAAATGACTGTAATTTAGGCAAAAACATGAGTTTAAATCCACAAAGCCACAACCATTCATATTTGGCTGGTTTAAATAAAACAGTCTACACGGTAAGAAATTGGTGTGGGCAAAACATGATGGGATTAGGATGTATAAAAATTCAAATCCGTGTCAACAAAACCTTATTTGGCGTATTTCAAAGAACACATTAAAAGCCACATGGTGACATTTCAGACGACAGCTCTTGGCTACACAGACAGCAACTGTTGATGGAATAAATTTATGTCGGAAATGCTGAAAATAAAGGATAGGATAAGGGGGAGATGCTGAAGAGAGGAAAGTGTCATTTTGCCAGTTAAATGAAAAGCTAAAATGGCATTAACACCTGTGAGCAACAGAAGGAGGTTTAGGGTTTGAGCAGCAGGTGCAGTGAAAGGAGATATCACACTTTGGTGTGCGTCAGCAGACTAAATGTTTTGGATCACATCCTCATTTCCTGTCCCAGAAAGTGCATTAAAAATAAAACTGTGCTAAATCAAAGCCATTCAAAAAGATTTACATGATCAAGCCTTTGCAACAAAAAGCTGTGCTCGCTCGTAAACCACACTAAAAACTAGTTTGTTCTGTGGACATTCTTTTTCAAGCCAAGCATGTCTTTCTGCCGCTGCTTCTGTAATGCAGTTAAACAGGTAGTGGCTGTGGTTCTTCATCGTTTCCCCAGTATTGTTTTGTTCCTCTAATGGAGGTTGACTGCTTCATCTTTCACTGTCAGACAAAGAACATGTGCTCCTTATTTGTGCAGGAATTAGCCGACACCCCCGTGGACTGTACACCTGTTCATAGCTTTGAGTCATTTTGTGGCCTTCCAAGTTCTCAGCAGGTCAAACCTGCTGTATTTTTGAACAGCAGAAATATTCCTGTTTGGTTAAAGAGTTGCAACAGTTGAGATGTAGACATTTTATTATTTTGTACATGCAGTTTTCATGTCCTGGTTGCCGCTGTAATCAAAGGTAATTTCAGTGATCCGCCAAAATAAGTGCGTAAGACAGTCACAACAGAGTCGCTGTTGGAAGAGCTTTGGTGGTGCTGTTTGTACCTACAAAGAATTTCAGAGGACAGATGTTGTGGATTAACATGACAATTTGAAAACATTGTATTTAGGGTGTGCGTCCTTTCAGAATGGCAGATTATTACGTTGTGTAATGGGAGTAGCCCAGGATAATTTTTTTTGAAGCTACAGATCACTCCTAAATACCTCATATGTATCAACACATGTATACTATTTTGGAAAGGGGACACTTTTAGCAGCAAGGGCAGATTAAGGTTTTTTTAATTTCTCTTGCAAAGAGTGTCAGCGAGCAAAGTAATTTGTCACAAGAAACCACAGATAATAAAGAAAAGTGCATACTTCTCCAGCTATTTTTGTGAGTTTTGTACAATCAAAAAAAATGAAATTTAATAAAAGCTGGAACATTTGAGCTCTTTTTCTACAGCACACCTCTTCAGATCCCTGTTTTGAGTTGTAACCCTTGGTTTTATGGTTAAAGTTGGACTTAAATTTTAGGTTATGGTCAGGGTAGGTGTTTGGCATCCTAAAAACTTGAACTGTCTCCTCTGTTTCTCTATTCCTTAGCCTAATTTTAACTTCTTCAAATGGACCACGTCTTCTATTGGAGAACAACATAGAAAGTTTTGCTGTTGTTGTTTTTTTTTTTTTTTAAATTCAGTACAAGATAATGTTGCAGCCACTGATGGACATCATCCAGATATGCAGTTACTAGGTGCTTTAGCTTGTACATACATAACTGCATGATCTGCATAAAGCTGCTAGCCAGCAACAGGGTCACTGGCAGGCAGGTCACTGGTGGACAGAATTAAAAAAAAAAAAAAAACACAGTGGGCCAAGGACTGATTCTTGGAATATCCATTTTGTTTTTCAGCATAGATTATTTTTTCTTGATCAGCCCTCACACATTGCTCTCTTGTTTGAAGCTATGACTCAAATCAGTCAACTGCATAGTAAGATGCAGTTTAATTTAAATGTACCACAAAAGATAATTTATCTACTTTAGAAGGTGGGCAGTACAGGTGAAAGTGATTGCCCATGAAATGTAGCCCAGATTTTTAACAGCAATCTTTACAGCAATGCAAAGACAATAAGTCAAGCCCGTCGTCACACAAGTGTGTACTAGTGGAGGCACCTTAATTGTTTGTGTTTTTAGGCCAATGTCCAAGGCTTTGTTGATCTTACAAGAATTCCAAATGGGGTGTGTTTTGTTGACTTCTATATAACGCCAGGTAGACTTGCATTGTTAAGTGTGATGTTGATTAGGAAGATAATGTAGCTTTCAGGGCACTCCAGTGTATACTGATGGGTGCTCAGATTTTTCCTAACTGTAAACTACCCAATATTTAAATCTGTGCTTGTATTAACTTCATCCATTTGCTGTAGTAAAGCCAGGAACTTCCCCCGAGCTCCCTCATCATTATTATGGGTGCCAGCAGACACCATAGACAGGTGCTACTTCCTCACTGGAATAATGGCCATCACTGGGACATCAGGAGAATCTGTCACACTGCCAGCCAGCAGTGATTTCAGGTGCTGCCTCCCTTGTGCCCTTGTTGAACAATAGCCACCGTTCTTCTCGCTACTGCCATCATAATAATCACCTCTGTTACCACAGGAAAAAGACAGAGGCGAGGTAGGAGGGGGAAGATGTGTAAATATAGCCTTTCTAAAAATATTTCTCTCTTGAAAGTGAGACTAATTCACAAAGCTGCTGCACACTCACTGGCAGGCAACAGACTCTATGAGAAGAGAAATCCTGTTAAAAACACAGATGTCTGAGCATCAGTGAATTCATTTACAGATTTAATGTGAGCCTGGAGGAACAGTGCAACTTTCTTTTATAAGATTAAAGCCACTCCTTTGCAGTTTCGAGCAGTCATTCGCCATTTCAGTCTCCAATGAGCTGCTCTCACAGTTTCACAATGTAGTCTATTGTCTTTACAGTTTGGCTGTGAAACGCTTTGCCTAATTCCATTCACTTTGTCCAACACTGAAAACATGAAATACACGATTAGAGCATTCCAGGCTTTTACTTGAGTTAATGCTGGCCTTCACTGAACAACTATATGTCTGCTGAGAGTGAAACAAGTTCTTTTTTTTAAGGCAATATTTTACATTTTCTTTTTATTTACATCCGATGTTGAACACGAAATCTTTCAGTACCATAAAATCACTTGTGTTTTATTGATTAAACGTGCAGCTGTGCAATCTGTAATTCTTAGATTTTTTTTTTATCCTTTATTCGCTTGTAAAGCAGCTTCTCATCAGTGTTTGATATCTCACATGTGCAGCAGATGCCCGCTGTTGTGGAACCTTACTGAGTAGCATGAAATTGAATTACTGCGGACAGATTAGCAGTGGATGGGCTTACAGGTGTAGTGGATTTAATCAGAAGCAGGAAAAACCTGCCGCCCCCAGTCTACAGAGAAAAGAACTCCTCCGGGTTTATTTTTAAACTGGTCTTATAAACTCTGGGGACTTGAGTAATTGTCTGTTTTTTATTCTGTATTTGAGACAAATAATGAATGTGTGATGCTGACATAACAGCCAGTGCAAAACATTATTATATGGTTGATCTCTTGAACACAATAAAACAGTTATCCTGATGCTTCTTTAGTCACTGTCTTGCAGTGTCAGTGTATAGGAAAAACTGCCCATTTGCTACAGGGTTGCCTAGTAGCTGAAAAAAGAAGACATGCAGCAAAAGTTAAAATGTCTGATTTTAAAATCAGTTATAGTGCTGTTGTTCAGAATGGTTTACTTTAAAATAAAAGCGAAACTGGAGACGTGTCTCCAGTGGGAGCTGGTGTTGAAACTGACTGAATCTCTGTGACTGGAGCAGAGAGGCAGATCTTTGGTCTGTCGCTGTTTTGTCACAGCCGCAACCAAGGAGCTCATTCAGAAATAATGAGGACTTGTTGATGAGCTTAAGCAGTTAAGTAAAGAGTGCATTATTTAACAGAAACAGCAGTCTGGGTCAGTGAAATGGCATGGTTTGAAATATGCTGGAGCGAGTATAAATTGCATTTGGAGTGCTTTGTTTGCAAGTAAAGAAAAATAGCTTTTTGTCCTGGTAGATGGGGTTGTGTAACACCAGAGTCCGTGTGCTTTGCTTTTAGTGTCTTTCTCTGCCTTTCCCTCTGTTTGTTCTTGAAAACAGGATTCTTTTTTTAACTTCCTAGTCTCTGTGGATGGGCTGTCACATGCTCTTCATGAGCCAGTGTGCTCTCACTGTATTGATCCACAACAGCTGAGCTATCGCAGGCAATAACTGAGTAATCCAGCGATCATGATGGAAAGAGCCAACTTCTTGAAATCTGTCATAAAAATGTTTGAATATTTGGGGAAAAAATTTGGGGGGGGGGTTACTTGAATTCAGTATTTCATTTTATTAAATAATTTCTTATATCTGTAGTTTCAAAGGGCAGTTACTCTCTCAATTTTGTGTTTAAACTTGCAGCCTTGTTTCCTGAACCTGACTGACATTGTGCATACTGGAGGAAAGAGTCCTGTCAGTGGAAAACTTTCAGTCATCGATAATGGCTGTCATTAGCAGCTTACACCAGTTTTCCTCATCAGGCTCGCCACAATGGGATGTTTGACTCATCATTTCAACATTTGAGTCTACCTACTTTAGCCAGGTCATAGGAAGTTATGAATGTTTAAAAAATCAAATAGGGCAGCGCAGCAGTGCGGTGGTTAGCCTGTTGCCTCACAGCAAGAATGTCCTGGGTTCAAATCCACCAGCTGGAGTCTGCATGTTCTTCCTTTTCCCTTGTGGGTTTTCTCTGGACACACCAGCTTCCTCCCTGGGGTTAAACAAACCCAGAGGAATTAACCTATGACCCCTGGACAGGGTGCCAATCTGTAAGAGGGCATCTGGGATTGGCTCTAGCCTCCCCGTCCCCTGACCCTGAATTGGATAAGTGGAAGAAGATGGATGGATGATTACAACAGAATTGATATCACAGAAAAATTTAGTAGAGTTTTGGCACTTTTTACAGTCGATCTGAACATGACCTCCTCTGAAGCAGGTGTGCAGAAGAATACAGCTGCATGGCAGGTGCAGTGGTTAGCACTGCTGCCTCACAGGAACAAAGATGGGGACTCAGACCCCTTGGGCCGCTCAGTGAGAAATTTACGTGTCCTTCCTGTACCTGTGTGTAGTTTCTCTTAAGTGCTCTGGCCAAAGATTTGCATGTTAGCTTAATGGTGAGCTAGATAAAGCTCTTAAAGTGCATAAATTAAACTACTATATGAATGGTTTACATAAAAATATTTTGTAAATGGCAATCATTTTCATTTTCCCCCTTGATGACATTAAACTCTGGCTTTAGCCTCAGCATACCTCACTAAACCATTAGGCTCATTTTAATTTTGTAATAAGGATTTGCACCTCAGTCATGGATCATGTAGTCATTGTTAGATAAAACACGACCTGCACAAAATATTGTATTACACATTTTTAATGTCATCTCATACCAGTGGTTGTCATGCATCACGTCGGAGGCTGAAGAAGTTCACACCCCTCACTTTTTATCATTAACAATAAATACGTTAATTTACTTAGTAAAAGTCACCACCAAAGTATTAGCCAACTTTTGTTTGTTTATTTTCCTTATATATTAATAAAACTTGGTTAACCTTACTTTTTTCCTGTAGTCGTCCATGTCCCACCTGCAGTGGGTCTGTGCTCCACAGTTTGAGAAACTGTATGTACCTTCGGCTGCTCCGTTGTATTCTCCTCAAGGCGTTGCCACAGTGGATTAATCTGCATTGGTAATTTGGCCGAGGTTTTACACCAGGTGCCCTTCTCGACGCAACCCTCCATGTGGGGGCGGGTTTGTGTCTCCACCTGGAACATGTATGAATCATCAAAATAATGTCTACATATGTCTCAGGAACGCTTAAAAGCCCAGGATATAAAATTATGTAAAGTCGCTGGTGTTCATCATTCAGTGCAGAGCATAGACTTGTTAACAATTGCACTTTATATTGGTAGATGATGGCGGCGCCCTGCCCGGCTGCGGCTGCAGAGGCTCGTGATAGCAACGGAAATTTATTGGCACTCAATTCTGATACTTGCAGCGTAGTTACTCCAAAGTAGTATACGACCGTCAGGCAATTTTAGATCTAGGTAGATCATACAGTTTTAGATCAATAGATGCAAATACTCTAGACCTCCTCGGTAGCCTCGGAATACTACGCCGGCTACACCCAGCGGCCTGTGATGCAGCGGAGCCTCGTACTAGCGGTGTCCGCCAGCGGAGGAGACGTAAGCGGTGTGACTGGAAGCAGAAACGGGGAAGCGGGGCTAATGACCAAGCTAAAAGCTAATCCTCACAGAACGCTGCTTCCTTCCATCCTGCTCTCAAATGTCCGTTCCCTGGAGAATAAATTGGACTACCTGAAGCTGGATTTAAATGCAAGATGGGAGATGAGGGACTGCTGCGCCATATTTCTCACAGAAACGTGGCTGAAACCATCCGTTCCAGATGAGGCAGTTAGCATGGAGGGGCTAACACTGTTTCGGTCGGATAGGAGCAGCTCTCTCACTGGTAAATTCCAAGGCGGTGGTGTTTGCATTTACATTAACAACAACTGGTGCAACAACGGTGAGATAGTCTCATGTCACTGCTCTCCTGATGTAGAACTACTGTCTATAAAATGCAGGCCCTTTTATTTGCCCCGGGAATTCAGTGTTATGATCCTCACAGCAGTGTACATTCCTCCCAGTGCAAACACCAGAGTAGCCCTGAATGTTATATACTGCTCCATCAGTGAACTGCAATCTACACATCCAGAGGGAGTTTTCATCGTGGCAGGGGACTTCAATCAAGCTAACATGAAAACTGTGTTTCCTCATTTCCATCAATATGTGGATTTTGCAACAAGGGGTGGAAGCACACTGGACTTGGTCTACAGTAACATCAAACAGGCATTCAAGGCTGCCCCCCGCCCCCACCTCGGCTCCTCTGACCATCTCTCTGTGATGTTAATTCCTGCATACAAGCCCCTGCTGATCAGGAA
>VUQH01055637.1:3784-23948 GCA_015106775.1 Etroplus canarensis | reverse complement strand
CCAGGCGCTTGCCGTCGAGCCCCTCCCCCAGGCCTGGCTCCAGGACGGGGCCCCGGTAACCCCAAACCGGGCGAGGTACACGGAATCCTGCGTCTCTTCATCATGGGGATCCTTGGACCGCTCTTAGTCTGGCTCTTCACCCAGGACCTGTTTGCCATGGGTGACCCTACCAGGGGCAAACTGCCCCCGACAACATAGCTCCTGGGATCATAAGAACTCGCAAACCCCCCCACCACAATAAGGTGGCGATCCACGGGGGGGAATTCTGAAATCACTTATTATTAATGGTTTTGTTGTTGCCATTATTATTACTTATTATATTGTTGTTGTTTATTATTGTTAATAATTGCTATTAATGTTAATGGTAGTGATAGCAGTAATAACTATAGTATAATACATATATTATACTTTATAGATATGGTGTTCCTGTAGTGTAGTGGTTTACACATTCCCCTTACAAGCAAATGATCCTTGGCTCAATTCCAAGTGGGGATACAAGCCCTCTGACTGTGGAGGGTTGTGTCAGGAAGGGCATCCAGCGTAAAACCTCTTGGGGAAAATACAAGGGAGCAACAGAAGGTAGACACACATAATAATACATATCACTTTGAATCAATCAATCAATCTATCTGTGTGAATATAAATGTGTTTACTAGAATGTATATATTTACGCATATTCTTCCCTCAGCTTTATCTATTTATTTACTTTTTCTTATTCTTCATTTTTCTTACTTAGTTCTTCCTGCCTTGGTTACATGCCATGGGTCACGTGGGAAACGGCATTTTGATTCTGTGCATGTCCTGTACATATTGATAATGAAGTTGACTTACTGACCCCTGTTCTAGGACGCTTAGTGATTCTGTGGACAGACGGAGGCCTCACCATGGCGTTAGCTGATCGGTCCTTTGTCCTGATAAGCTTAAAAAAATGAATCTGTATAATATCTATTTGTGTTTATTTGAGTCTGATGCAATTTTTTTATTAAAGAAAGTTGGACTATGCAGATAGAAATCCCAAATCAGTGAGTATGCCTACATTTTTCAGTTCAAAAGTTTAGGCTACAAAAGAGCAAGTCTGTTCAACACATGTGCATCAGTGCTTGTAGAATAGCCAGTTCAACAAGGACGAGCCTCAGGACTGGTCGAGATGTCCCAAATTCATCTAGTGTCAAACTCTTGACATGCAACATTCCCTGCACTGATGGTCAAACATTCAGATCCAACACATTTTTGAGTAGGAGGCCAACATTATTTGAGGACTTTGTTGTGGCCACCTTTGATGTTACTCCCCAAAGACCACAAGCTGCTGCAGCACAAAGCCCACACCTCACTCTCCCGCTGCCAGCGGGATAAGGCTGAATAACGCTGACATCGATCGCCTCTGTTACTAATCCCCGCAGCACTAGCTCATCTGCCAATACGCCAATAATTAAGCTGAACTAATGCAGAATATAAACTGCAGAAAAACACATTTAGAGGGCACACAATAAGTGCAATTTCTGTCCTTGGTATTAATTCATATCATAAAAGAACTGAACCAACACACCTTCAGCAACAATAGCAGAGAGAAGCGAAGCCTTTGGGAAGACAGTGAAAAGCTGTGGAAGTATTTCTTCCAGAGACATTTCTATGCCAATTAAGGAGTGATTTTTAAGGGGATGGGGAGAGTTAGAAATGGCAAGTCAAGCATTGCCACAGAGGTGCTGGGGATTTCCTGTGCCACACTTAGCAAGGGTTGAAGTAAAAGGCGCATTAAATATAGAGATTTTTACCCATTAACTGACATGGACATGTCTGAGATCACTTAACATTTAAAAGCAAGTTTTCTTACATAATTGCTTGTCTTGCATCATCACAGGCAGTGGCGTGCTGGTTCTAAACATAGGCTCTGATTACATGGATGTTCAGCGACTTGCCCAGTGCATGGACATCTGTGAGCCACTCATATACTGTTAGCTGACTATAATGGAAGAATTGTCCAATAAGATAAAAATAACAAATAAGTATAATAAGTTTCCTAGATACACAGGATATTTATGATATGTTTGGAAAATGTCACTGTCATTTCTTCAGGAATAGTTCTGCAGATTTTGTGAAGGACAGTCTGAAGCTCTTCTTTGGATGTTGGCTGTCAAGATGATCCCACACTGCTTGAAAAATGTTGAGGTCTGAGCTCTGGGGTGGCCAGTCCACGACTGATAGTGTTCTGTTGTGTGTGTTTCTATCCACTTAGGGTTTCACTACAGTGGCAGTGTGTTTGGGCTCATTGTAATGCTGAAAAATGAAGCCATTGCCAAGACTCTTTCCACATTGTATTGGTGGTGGATCAGCTGTCTGGGTACTTTTTTGCATGAATAATTGTACTGATTGTGATAAGATCCCCAACAGCACTGGCTGAAATGCAGCCCAAACCATGACAGAGCCTCCGCCGTGCTTTACAGATGGCTGCTGACCTCCTCCGTACATACTGACGATTTAAACCACAAACCAATCAGATGCTTTCCAGATGGCGTTGTATGGTGGATCAAAATCTGATGGTATATTCCTACAATCATAATTTCATCAATTTCGGCAAGATCCCCAACACCACAGGCTGCTAGAAAAAAAGTAGCTAAAGATCCAAGTCAAAATTGGTTCTTTGCTAAGTTGTCTGTTATGTTTAAACAAAATACTGGTTCATCCTTTGTGTTAGATGCATTTTTTATGCTTTAATTATTCATAGGTCAGTGTTAAGCAGCTTAACAAACAAAAAACATTTTTCTGAAAATAGTCAGTGGACTGAAACAGGAGTGGAAAATGAAAGTGAGTTAAAGAGCAGCCAGTGTACAAAGAAGCACTTTGAAAGACCTTCATGAAGTCTGGAGAGCTATCGCTCAGGACCACTTTAAAACAAGAAAATCTGACTCTCTGGAAGCAAAGCAAAGAAATGGGGGCAGCTCAAGATTTTTGCACATCACTGTATGTATGTGAAAGGCATATGACTGAGAGGTGTTTGGTCAAAATCAGTCACTCTTGACTTTTGGTGCTGATTTTTTCCTTACTGGCTGAGTGCCTTTGGTTGGTATCAAGTTGATTATCTCTCAGTTACAATCCTGTCTACAATCCTGCTGAGTCCCTCAATTACAAAGTGGAAAGGAGCCTGAACAGATCTGTTTAATCATCAATAATACAGTGTCGTTAGAAAACGTTTTTGATTGCTTCTTTAGCCTTCCCACTGGCTGAATTTCAAATGGGACTTCATTCTAAGAGCCGACAGCCATAATACTCACCTTTACACACAAAATGAGCCTTTTAGTATTATAGTAAGGTAGGCTTTAATTCATTATTTCACAGTAATATGTCAAAGTGTCACAAAGAGGGTGTGAATCAAAGGTTTTGCCAACATCTAACATGCTGTCTATATTTCCCAGCAGCAGATGTAGCAGGTAGCTGTACAATTCATTGAGGCAGTGTAATCTTGTGGGATGTGGTGGTGGTGTTAAATGGACTCTGGGTCAAGCCTAAAGACTTCTCTAAAGAGCACCTACTGAGCTGCTGACAGACCAAGATGTTGGCAAGAACTGACCTGGAAAAAGCCCAAAACTACTACATACACAGTGGGAGCTCTTTAAATACGCCAGCTTCTGCATGGAGTGACAAGTGCAGAGTGCCGCTTCCATCCATTTTGCCAGCATGACCTCTCATTTGCTGCATAAACCAGCACTCATGGTGACACTGCAGCCATCAAAAATCATCCACAGCATGTACACGTTTGGGGAGTGTTGAAAGCGGGGTAGGATGGGTGAAGGTGATAGAAGACTATGTGTCAGGAGTATGTATGTATATATATATATATATATATATATATATATATATATATATATATATATATGTGTAGAGAGAGAGAGAGAGAGAGAGAGAGAGAGAGAGAGAGAGAGAGAGATATAGATAGATAGATAGATATTGTTAAGCCGGGGAGCTTTTTTTTATTTAAATAGAAAAGTATTAAATGAGGACTTTACAGACTGCTACAGAGACCACAGACTGGTAGCCATTACTGATAGAGGTGAGTAGATCGATCTAAATATTGACAGTAATGATACCATAGTTGGTATTTGTATTGGATCTATAGTAGCGTAATGAGATCACTACTTTCTGTTTCTTCATCCTACGTCCAGTAGGTTGGCCCTGTTTCAACAAATAGTAGACAAACACCACCCCTGTTACATTTTGCCTGCACTTTGCTCCTCCTCAATTCAATTTCAATTCAATTTTCTTTATATAGCACCAGTTCACAACAAAAGTCGCCTCAAGGCACTTTACTGTACACCGTACGGTAAAGATTCTTCACCATTAAAGAGAAAACCCCAACAACCAGACGATCCCCTATGTGTAAGCGCTCGGTGACTGTGGGGAGGAAGAACTCCCTGTTAACAGGAAGAGACCCCTGGCAGCACCAGGCTCATGGAGGGGCAGCCATCTGCCTTGACTACTTGGGGGTAAGGGGAGAGAGAGGAGAGGAAGGAGAGCAAAGACTGCTGTATTTTGTTGATGTACCATCAACACAGCAGTGATGTACCAAGACACTGCAGTGAGTGAGAGCGTGGTAACCAGGAGAACCGGGAGCACTGTGTGGATATACAGTGGCTTGTAAAGGTATTCACCCTCTTGGTGTTTTTTCCTGTTTTTTTTTTTGCCTTGCAACCTGTAATTTGAATTCATTCCACCTTTTGCAGAAATTACAGCTGTAAGTCTCTTGAAGTATGTCTGGATGAACTTGGCACATCCAGCCATTGGGAGTTTTGCCCATTCTTCAAAGCTAAACTGCTCCAGCTCCTTCATGCAGGTTGGATGGGTTCTGCTGGTGTTCAGCAATCTTTAAGTCATGCCACAGATTCTCAGTTGGGTTGAGGTCTGGGCTTTGACTGGGCCATTTCAATACATTGTCCTGCTGGAAGGTGAATCTCCATTCCAGTCCTCAATCCCTAGAAGAGTGAAACAGGTTTTCCTCAAGAATTTCCCTGTATTTAGCACCATCCATCATTCCTACAGTTCTAAACAGCCTCCCAGTCCCTGCTGATGAAAAACATCCCAATAGCATGATGCTGCCACCACCATGCTTCACTGTCTGGACAGAGGCCACTGGTAGAGTCCTTTCCAAGAGGCAAAGAATATCTTCATACAGTGCTCTTTGATGATGACTTTATGCCACTTAGACCCACGTTGACTCTAGCAGACTTGTGGACATGGAAACTATAACACACCAATAAACACATTGTTGAAATAGCTCTTATTTTTTTTAAGACATTCCAGGCTTTTCATAATTGGTCTTGTAGAATCATTCATTTAATGTGAACGTTGCTACCTTTAATTCACCCCAAGGGGTTGCCACAGTGGTTTATTCCACACTGGCAATTTGGCCGAAGTTTTACGCCAAATGCCCTTCCTGAAGCAACAAGCCAGTTTGAAATTAAATATGCGGCGTGATCAAAAGTTTCTGAATGCTGCTTTTGTGCACCAACTTAATGTGTGGTGTTGTGCTGTTGTCAGGACCTGAGCTGCTCACATTTTTGTGTATACTCGCAGGTGTGCCTTTGTGGTGTCACCGGCCCTCAAACTTAAGAGCAAACATCAAATTCTGTTTCACACTTGGGAAATCTGGAACGGAGACCTTTGAAGTGCTTCAAAAAGTCTGGGGCAGTGAAGCAATGAGCCGGGTGAAATGTTTTGAGTGGCATTCCTGTAAAAAAAAAAAACACAAAAACAAAGCAGAATGTCACTGTGTTATGATGCACAGGCAGGGCAGCCCTCCAAGGTAACAACCCCTAACAATGTGCAAGAAAATGCAGACATCATGTGGCGGGATCATTGGACAGCCATGAGGGAAGTTGCTGACATTCTCGACTTGTCAGTTGGAACAGTCATTTGAACATGAATTGCATTGCTGCCAACTTTTTGTCCAGGCTGTTGACTCCAAAGTCTGCATGAATGTCCAACAAAATGCACAAGATGACCTTCATGCTGAAAATGACCACCGGTGAAGAGAGGTGGATGTACAGCTATGACCCAAAAACCACAGAGAAGGCTTTATATCTGAAGAGCCAGCAGTCTTCAAGGCTGAAGAATAAACGTCAGGTCAGGGGTGCAACCA
Organism: Etroplus canarensis; assembly: GCA_015106775.1. Lineage (NCBI taxonomy): Eukaryota > Metazoa > Chordata > Actinopteri > Cichliformes > Cichlidae > Etroplus > Etroplus canarensis. Next base: position 17,818 of record VUQH01055637.1, on the reverse strand, counting down.
AGGCCAAGCTCATTATTCTTTTTTCACTGATATTCACAAGTTGTGCACTGTGAATTCGCCCACCAGGGTCAGACTGTAATGGACAGCACTACTCTACTGTCCTGAGGCATGTGAGGCAGAGCATTCATCTCAAGTGACCTGAACTGTGGCACAATGACAGATGGATTCTGCATTCTGACGATCTGCCCGCACACACTCCTTCATAAAAAGGAGCTTTATGGTCCCACAAACACAATCTTCGCTCCCCACCCGCCACATTTCACTCTTTGTGACATCTTCCTTTTTCCTAAAATGAAGCTGCAGTTGAAGGGTTGCCATTTTGACCCAGTGGAAGAGAGCAACCGTGCATCGCAGATGGCGCTTGATGCACTCACGTGACAGGACTCCCAGAAAGTGTTCCGAACATGGCAGAAGTGCTGGGAGTGATGTAGCGGACTATGGGCAGGCAAATGCAAATCAGCTGTATTTCTGGCTTTTATAGGGACATTATCAAGTAAGCTGGTTTGACTGAATCGATCTGAATCAAAGTTCAACATGAAATATGAACTAGACAACACAATTTGTGGAGAAACTGCGGTGGGATTGTTGCTACTGCTGTTTGGCACCAACAACCATGCCTAATAGTGCAGCTGAAGAGCTGTACCTAATGAAGTGGCTGTTCAGTCTAAACGTGCAGTTGAAGAGGTGTACCTAACAAAGTGGCCATTGACTCTAAACACGCAGCTGAAAAGGTGTACCTGACAAATTGACTGGTGAGTCTAAAAGTGCCGTTGAAGAGGTGTACCTAATAAAGTGGCTGGTGACTTTAAAAGTGCAGTTGAAGAGGTGTACCTAATAAAGTTGAGGGTGTCAAAGGGAAAGATCAAAGGACAGACCCGCTTCGAGAGGCAACTGACAGGCCACTTTATTAGGTACACCTTTTGCCACATTTTCTATAAATAAAACGGAAACCGCAAAACGTGCGCCTGATAAAAGTAACAGCACACTGCCCAGCCGGTCAATTCGGTGTGCTAACCGTTAGTTGTGGGTAGATGGATCCGAGTATCAATAGCATCAATACCAACATTGGTACTGGTATCGGATCGATACTAGCCTGATGAGACAGATAGTAGTTTTATTTGTTTTTCTCCTCCGCTTGTTCTCATTTCATCAAAAAGTAAACCTGCCTGTGCAAATGCGCTCCTCACATCTACAGGCACACTTTGCTCCTCCCCTGTTGTCTCTCCTACTCTGCTGGCTGTGTGTGTGTGTGTGTGTGTGTGTGTGTGTGCAGACATTTGACATAGAGGTGCTGATTGAGGGAACAACAGAGACACCTGCAGGCTGCATTCACCCATTCATACAACACTTTAGTCTATGACTTTTAAGCGCATTTGAACAGCTGCACACATTCACATTCTGAAGGATGCATCAGGAGCAACTTGGGGTTCAGTATTTTGCCCAAGGACACTCCAGCATGTCGACTGGAGAAGCCAGGGATCGAGCTGCCAACCTTCAAGTTAGAAGACGACCTGTCTTTGACCTCCTAAGCCACGGCAGCCCGAAACATTTAAATAAAATATTCAGTCCTTTGATGTGTGTTGAATTAATTATTATTTTGGAACTGAAAATAATATTCCTCAAACCTGAAATATGAAAACGACTGAATGTAAATATCATTTGTGTTAACTATGAAAACGACAGTATGGAACTCTAGATAGGATACTGGGTTAATTAAATATTGTTATGTCACTGAGATAATTCACCGACAGCGTGGCACAGTCACAGTAGTTACAAGTTAAAAGTACTGGTATTGGCAATATTGGCCCTGTATTTACTATCAGATCAATACCAAATTTTGCAAAACCACACACCACTACTAACCGTACCTTTATGACAAACACTGCTGGAGGAGATCTGCTCCAAAGAAGATAATAAACAAACATTTTAAGCCACCATAACAACAGATTGTTTACTCTGAAACAAACAAACTAACTATTGAATAACAGAGTTCAATCATTTTTTCAGGGTTTTTTCAGCGGCGCTGCCCAGTTGTGCGGATGACAAATTTGAGCGACAGCAGTAGCAATAAAATCACCCTTGTGTGGTTTATTTTGCCTTTGGTCTTTAACTACAACAACCAACAACACAAAAACAGAAGCCAAGAAAAAAAATCAGGGGCTAAAGGGGCACAGACAAGGTAATGCAAGATGTATTATAGGCAATACTGTCTTGTCAGTTTCAAGGTTTTGACTTTCCCTTTAGAATTTCATCACCAATTTTGTTTGATGAAACACACTGTGAAAAAGTCGTTATGACGGTTATCATGGCTACATCATTCTGCTCAGAGTGTACATTTCACTCCACTTTAAAGCAACAAACAAACCCTATACGAAAGAAACAAAGAGTTTGTGTGAGTCAGAAGTGAGTTGTTTTACAGAAGACAGAGGGCAAAGATGAAAGAATAAACTGTGATTCTGAGAGCTGTATTATTTCCTCAGAAGTTTGGAAACCACAATCTATGTTTAATCTTGTTTTCATCTCTCTTGATCTTCTCTTCTTTGTCTTATTTTTGTCTCCTTTACTTCTGCTACAAAGTACGGCTGCACAGTATACATCTTTGTATTGTGTTGTGAGTTTTTCTAAATGAATACCTTAAGTTTGAATTATTCTTTGATGGCCTTTTGATATTAGTCATGCAACGTCCTCTTTGTTATGCCACCTGGGCTTTACAAATTCAAAGTATTCTCCTTCTGACACAAAGAGTTTCTACTTGATATACTGCAGATATTGTCTTGCATCACATTTTTGTTACACGTATCTTCCTTGTTGTAATTTTAAAATATTACCTCTCTTATGCACATTCAAATTGCTTTTAGTGCCTCTTTCTGCTTTTCAAAACTTGTAAGCTACATGGTGTAATGTTTTTCTCTAATTTTCCAAGAGGATTATGTTGCATAATGTATACCACTGCCTGGCCAAAAAAAAAAAAGTCTGGAAACCTTTGGGTTGTTTATTAAAGGCCAGTTCTGTAGGAATTTTGCCTGGTGAAGTTCTGATTGACCAAAAAGTGCACAAATGAAGTAAAGTTCAAGTGATGGACACTTTGTGAACCTGTGAGTTATCAAAAGTTAGCCATAAGGAATCAAAATGCTCAATTTTTTCCTCCTTTTTCTTTTTTCTCATTTTCAAAAAAAGAAAAAAGAAGGAACATTTAAAAAAAGGAAAAAAGAAAGAAAACCCCTCACAAATATTTCATATTTTGGGAAAAGTGTTTTGATTCCTTCAGTAACAAACACCTAAAAATCCACTTTGAGGATCTTTATTTTCTTATTTGGATTGTTTTGGGTTGTATTTTCAGTTATATAGGGAGGTCAAATGATGAGGGTAATTCAATTCAATTCAATTCAATTTGATTTATATAGCGCCAATTCACAACAAAAGTCACCTCGAGGCGCTTCACACTGTAGGGTAAAGATAAAACAGTGTTAAAGGGAAAAACCCAACAATCCGATGATCCCCTATGAGCAAGCACTTGGTGACGGTGGGAAGGAAAAACTCCCTTTAAACAGGAAGAAACCTCCGGCAGAACCAGGCTCAGGGAGGGGCAATCAGCCCAATCACCAGCTTGTGTATCTATTGCAGCACAAATGTGATGAAATGTTAAATGGACTGGTACTTGTATAGCGCTTTTCTACTCTACCTGAGCGTCATTAACGTCATTAACCTTCGTCTCTCATGTCTTCGTTCGGTGTTTTGCCACGTTTGTGGTTCATGGTCTCTCTCTGCGCTCCTCTTTTCTGTCTTTTCTCTTCTTTTCTTTGGCTGCCCCTCCCTTACCCTGATTCTGGCAGTGGTCTCTTCCTGTGAAAAGAGAGTTCATCTTGCCTACCATTGCCAGGAGTTCACTCACATGGCACCTGTGTGGATGTTTGGGTTGTTTAACGTTGCAGGGTCTTTACCTGAAAATATGAAGCAACTTATCTGAACTCACACTTTAAAAATAAAATTGAACTTCACTGAATTTTGTTTTGGCTCAGTACTTACTCAACTCTAACTCCAGAGAGGCTGGGATGCTGCGTAAAATCAAAATAAAAACACAGTGTAAATAACTGAAAATCTCACAAACAAATGTTTTATTCACAAAAAACATGGAAAACATACAAAATGTTGAAAGTGAGACATTTTACTATTTAATAAAAAATACTAGCTCATCTTGAATTTGAAGGCAGCAACACATCTCAAAAAAGTTGGGACAGGTTCATGTTTTCGACCGTGTGGCGTCCCGTCTTCTTTTAACAGCAGTCTGTGAACATCCGGGAACTGAGGAGACCAGCTGCTGGACCTTTGGGAGCAGAATACTGCCCCATTCTTGTCTGAAATAGGATTCCAGTTGCTCAACGGTTCTGGGTCTTTGTGGCGTTTTGTGTTTTCATGTTGCACTAAAGGTTTTCAGTTGGTGGAAGGTCTGGACTGCAGGCAGCAAAGCTGTTGTAATAGCTGCAGTATGTGGTTCAGCATTGTCTTGCTGAAATATGCAAGGCCTTCCCTGAAAAATACGTCATCTGGAGGGGAGGACATGTTGCTCTAAAACCTGTATACACCTTTCAGCACTGATAGTGCTTCTCCAGATGTGCAAGTTGCCAGTACCATCGGCGCTAATGCACCCCATACCATTAGAGATGCAGGCTTTTGAACTGAGCCTGAGAAGCTGGACGGTCCCTCCCCTCTTTAGTCTGGAGGCTTTCATGATTTCAGAAAAGAATTTCAGTTTCTGATTCTTCTGACCACAGGACAGTTTTCCACTTTGCCTCAGTTCATTTTAAATGAGCTTCAAGCCCAGAGAAGACGGCAGCGTTTCTGGATCATGTACACATTTGGCTTCTTCTTTGCATGATGGAGCTTTAACCTGCATTTGTGGATGGCACGGCCGGCTGTGTCCACCGACAGTGATCTGTGGGAGTGTTGCTGAGTCCATGCAGTGACTTCCATGACAGAATCATGTCTGTTTGTGATGCAGTGCTGCCTGAGAGCCTGAACATCACCAGCATCCAATACTGATTTTTGACCGTGTCCCTTACACACAGAGATGTCTCCAGATTCTGTAATCTTTTGCTGATATTATGTTCTGTAGATGATGGAATATTCAGAGTTTTTGCAATTTTGGAAAGAGGAACATTATTCTGAAACTGCTCGAAAATTTGTGAACCTCTGCTCATCTTCACTTCTGAGAGACACTGTCTCTCTAAGGTTCTCCTTTTATACCCAATTACATTACTGTTCTGTTGCCAGTTAACGTCGTTAGTTGCATCATGTTCCTCCAGCTGTTTCTTTTTGTTGTACCACTTACTGTTCCAGCGAGACGTCAAATTCAAGATGAGATAGTATTTTTCATTGAATAACAAAATGCCTCACTTTCAACATTTGATATGTTTTCTTTGTTCTTTAGTGAATCTTTTGTAAAATCATTGCATTGCATTTTTATTTATGCTTTACACAGCATCCCGACCTTTTTGGAACTGGGGTTATAAGTCTTAACGCTTACAGTAACCGACTCTTCTTTTTATTCATTTTATTTTAGTTTTCTTTTTTAGCTTTGTCACTAATTCATTCAGTCTGTTTTTACATTTGAAATGGCTCGCATGTCTCTCCTTCACGCAACAACGTGCCTTCCCCACACTTTCACCAACACATCCCAGGTGAAACAAAAAGGCGAGGTGGTATAACCGTGTCTCTACAAACATACAGTAACATCAAGTTTCATCGACATGCTGCTCCTCATACGCACATTCATTTCATACTGAAGAGCTGCAAGTAGTAACTTGAACGTCTGAGCCGTGATTCTCAGTTATATGTCGAGATGAAACTATCCTGAGGTCGACTGAATATGAATCTAATATTGACACCAATTATTTCATGCATCAGTGGACCAACAAGCCAAATACCACTTGATTGGCAATCACTGGTAAAACCACTGGTACAACCTGAAACTATAAAGACCAAACTTGGTGGGATTACAGAACCTGACCCATGTTTAAAAGCATTTTGGAAACAGGGGAACTGCCAACGTGTCCAAACTGCCAAAATCTAATAAGAAGACCATGGAGGGTTAAGGCAGGAAGGGCATCTGGAATAAAACCAGATTAATCTGGAATCATCTGCTGCAGCGACCCCTTGGTGGAGAATTCGAGGGAGCATCTAAAAGGTACATTTTTTTAATATACTGTATATATATAATGATGCTTCGACTCGCACATTTAATTTCACTGCACTTTGCAACTTATTTTTATATCCACCTTACAGGAGTCAAACCAGCAGTGATATCTGTGCTTGTAACTGCAAGCCATAACTACTTCATAGGCGTTTTTTAACTGTAAAATATATCAGCCAACACAAATCAAATCAGATTCTGCCTGATGTATCACATTTATCATTTATGTTTCCTTTATTTTGTCCACCTCACTTATATCAACAAAAGCAGGCTGAATAACAGAAACACTTCTCTGTGTAATGTGATACAGCAGCTCCACAATCTGCAGCTGCCAACATGATCCCAACACTGAAGCAAACATCTTCTACATCGCATCAGATGCAAGCATGAAAAAAGAGTTATTGCAGCACTGTTGCATTAGACTACACTGTATACGGTACAATCACAAGTGGCAGCGCAAACTTACACACACACGCACACACACATAAGTACACCCCTGTTAAGGTTTTTTCTTGTGTAAAAAATTATATTAAAAAAATGAGACCACAATAAATAATTTCCAAACTTTTTCCACCTTCAATGTGACCTATAACCTGTATAATTCAACTGAAAAATACATTTGTTAAGGGGAACGCATACAATAAGCTGGTTGCATAAGTGTGCACACCATAATATGAAGACTTTCTTGAAGCACCTTTTTGCTTTAAAGCATTCAGTGTTTTTGGGTAGGAGTCTATCAGCATGACCCATCTTGACTTGGTAATATTTGCCCACACTTCCTTTTAAAACTGCTCCAGATCTGTCAGGTTATGAGGGCAGCTCTTGTGCACAGCCCTCTTCGGGTCACCTCACAGATTTTCAGATGGATTGAGGTCTGGGCTCTGGCTGGGTCATTCCAAAGCTTTCATTTTCTTTTGGTGAAGCCATTCTGTTGTTGATTTGGGTGTATGCTTCGGGTCCTTGTCGTGCTGAAAGGTGAAATTCCTCTTCAGCTTCAGACATCTGAAGGTTTTGAGGTCAAATTGACTGGCATTTTGAACTGTTCTTAAGTCCCTCCACCTTGACTTAAAGCTCCAGTTCCAGCTAAACTAAAACAACCCAAAGCACGATGCTGCCACCACCATGCTTTACTGTGGGTATGGTGTTCTTCTGGTGATGTGCAGTTTTCTTTTTGGCACCAAACATACCTTTTGGAAATGGCCAAAAGGTTTAACCTTGGTTTCATCAGACTATAACACATTTTCTCACATGCTTTTGGGAAACCTGATGTGATTTTTAAAATATATTTATCTTTTTATCTATTTAGCAAAATTTAGCTTTGTAAGAGATGCTGTAGGCCTCTTGGCAGCCTCCCTGACCAATTTTCATCTTGTCCTCTTCTCAGTTTCAGAGGCACGTCCAGTTCTCAGTAACATCACTGTTGTTCCATATTTTCTCCATTTTGGTGGCTGTCTTCACTGTGTTCCATGGTATACATAATGCTGTGGGAATTTTTTGTCCCCTCCTCTTGATACCTTTGGACAATAAGATCTTTGATGCTTAGTCAGCTCTCTGTGAACCTTGGCTTTTACTGTAGGATGGAACTGAGCAACTGTCAGGAAAATCCTACGAGGGCAGCTGAACTTTATTTGGGGTTAATCAGAGTCACTTTAACTGATTCCAGGTATGTGTACTGTTTTACACTTTTGCCTTACAATAGGTTCCCACTGGGGACACAAGCCCTTCTCATCATGGAGAGTAGCGTCAGGAAGGGCATCCAGCTTAAAAACTATGCCACATTACCAATGCGGATTACTCTACTATGGCGAACCCTTGGGGAAAACATAAGGGAGCAGCCAAAGGTACACTGTGCACCCAAAAAGACTGAATATTGTAATTAAAGCAAAAAGTGTTTCGACAAAAGATTACTTTTGGAATTTTTTATTTTTTATATTTCCCCCTAACAGATTGGTTTCTTTTTCAGCTGAATCATACGGGCTATAGGTCACATTAAAGATGGAAAAAGTTCTCACATTAGAAAAACCTGATTTCTGAGCAACCATTCCCTCTAAAAGCCCTCTGACAGGTATTTAATCTGTATCGTAATTACAAATGTAGGAAAGTCAGCCAGAAATATATCAAATTAACACAAAAAAGAAAAAATAAATAACGGTTACCGTGACAATGAGAAGGATTCCTTTCAGGAGGGTGAGCAGTGAAGTCACGGGCTGAATGATTGTGTGGGCGAGTAAGATGGCAAGAGTCAGAGTCCAGGTGAAGACTGGGATCACGTAGATGTGGCTGTGGGAACAAACAAAGACAGACACTTAAGTGCTCCTGCACGCGATGACCTTTCATAACAGGAGTAAGAAGGACATCCTTTTTTGGGTTTTTCAGAGGGAAGTTTTTCTAAACTAAACTGCTAAACAAGCAGCCTGGATTGATAATCACGATACAAATCTAATGTGTTGTAAACTTGCTGAGAAACACCTATGATCCTATTAACAGTCATCCTCCCCAACAAACACCAGTCTGCTGCTGATCAGCAATGAAAAATCTGGTGTTTTAGGCTTGCAACCAGCAAAATGCCTGTTGAGTAGTTCAAATAAGACGAAGAAAAAGAACCTAATGTGAAACGGCAGAAAAGGAAATTTCTTCCTATATGTAATGTATTATGAACATGTGCATTTATATAGTGCTTTTCTAGTCTTGCTGAGCACTCAAAGTGCTGCAGACTAGAAGCCACGTTTTAACCAGGAACCTTCATGCTGTGAGGGGACAGTGCTAACCACTGCACCACCATCCTGCTCATGCAGGTTTTATGAATTCCAGAAATGCAAAAACAAAGGTACTTTCAACTTATTCCTTCCAAAATCATCCACAGCGGATGAATCTGCATATGTGATTAGGCACAGACTTTACATTAGATCCCATTCCCGACACAACCCTTCCATTAATCCAGGCTTGGAAGTACTCTAGCTTTTGACCCCCAAGGCTGGGCTTGGGTCTTCTCCCTTGCTGTGAGCAGGGGAATCCCATGATTACAAAAAGTTCAATATTTGCAAGAAGTTTATCATTCTTTTGGTTTTCTCCTTTACCATTATAAAGCAGAACTGGCGTTTGGCCAATCCAATCTTCTTTTTCTTTCAGCTCCTCCCATTAGGGGTCGCCACAGCAGATCATCTGCCTCCATCTCAGCCTATCCCTGCATCCTCTTCAGTCACACCAACCCTCTGCATGTCACTACATCCATCAACCTTCTCTGTGGTCTTCCTCTTCTCCTCCTGCCTGGCAGCTCCATCTTCAACATCCTTTGCCCAGTATGTCCACTATCCCTCCTCTGAACATGTCCAAACCATCTCAGCCTTGCCTCTCTGACTTTGTCTCCAAACAGCTCAGCCTGAGCTGTCCCTCATTTCTAATCCTGTCCATCCAGGTCAACATCTTCAGTTCTGCCACTTCCGGCTCTGTTTCCTGTCTTTTCATCAGTGCCACCGTCTCCAAACCATACATCATAGCAGGTCTCACTACCATCTTGTAAACTTTCCATTTCACTCTTGCTGCTATCCTTCTGTCACAAAGCACCCCTGACACTCTTCTCCACCCACTCCACCCTGCCTGCACTCTCTTTTTCACCTCTCTTGTGCTCTGTCCATTACTTTGGATGGTTGATTCCAAGTATTTAAAATAATCCACCTTTTCTACCTCTACTCCTTGCATTATATATATATAAATAAATGAAGCAACAATGTAGCAAAAACGTGGGAAAAACTTTCAGGGCGTGTCCTTTGCAAGCCACTGTGTATGCTAAGGTTAATATATGCCATATATGCCATGGTGTATATTTAATCTTCATTTTGTACCTTCAGATTTATATTTACTTTATATAACTGTGCATCTGTAACAATGAAATTTCCCCTCTGGGATTAATAAAGTATTTTCATTCTAATTCTGATTCTAATAAATTTTTGTGTTTTTCCATCATTTTCTGCTGGGGCTCCCTCGTATTTTTTTTAAACCAGCTGTGAGTGACACTGATAGCAATCTCATATTTTATATAAACTGAAACATTAAAAATACTAAGCTAAAATTTTTAATAAAACATTAGCTGATTTTCCCAACTGTCTGAATTATTAGGAACATGATTATTAGGATTTAAGTTCAACACATATGCAAATGGGAGCTTTTAATTAAACACATTAAATGTAACCAATATTTTATTGGTTAAAGATGATTTAAAAGCCCAGATATTTCACAGTTGATATAAGATTAATATTTTTGACTCAAGAAGTCTGTTGAAATAATAATAAAAGTAAATAATGGGCTTTTCGGGTTGAGAGTGAAACTCAGGCATGCTTAGTTCCTGCAGAGCTCGCAGGGATGTGTGTCCACTCTGCTGCAGCAGGACTGAGAAGAGAGTTTTTACACAGAGATCTGCAGTATCCTATTGATTGGGGAGGAGTAATACGATGGTTTATCCAAAGGAGGTCTCCCAAGGTTTTTTCACTCCAGTAACCCCGTCTCCCCTGCACTGCATGGCAGAATCTCCCTTGGTGCTGAGGAGGCCGATAATGAAGCCCCCAGGCGTGTCAATGAAGCAGTCCAACAGCCCCACGGAGTGTGAATAATATTATTTGGGTTAAGTATTTACCGGGGCATGACAAAATAAATTAGCCCCGTTAACTGATAAAGGTAATTATAGGCTTGGGAGAGGAAAAAGGGGGAGGTGTGAGGTCGAGACAACGATCATTTGAAGAGCTGGTTAGAGCTGCTGCAGTGATTCTTACTGCTTGGAGTTTAGTTTAAACAAAGTAGCTTTATTTAATTCTGAATGCTATTATCTGACTGTTCTAACAGGTACTACACACAGTTGAATTACTATTAATTATTTTTAATCACGCTAACTTCTACCTCTGTCAGAGCAGATTTAAATCACCTCCAGAGCTTCTGCACCCACGTCACATCATCACCACCACACGTTGACAACAAGACACTGTCATTAGAAAAGCTGTTTATAGCCCGCTTTGCTCTGGTGACCGGGAGGACTTCTCTGAAATGCCATGTGCAGCGTAGCAAACCAGCAAAGAATGCATTTTAGGTAAATAAAGCCACTCTGGGGTAATGGTAATTGCATTCTTCCTGTTTTGGTAACTTGAGGTGTGAAGCCACTCGGTTCACTGAACACAAAGCCCTGAGCGAAGATGGTCTAACACAAACAGAATGCATTACAGTAATTTACAGTATGCTTCCTGAGGGTGCATGGTTGGAAGCTTTGTGAGCACTGGGTGTTTGGCTGCACTGTGTTTATAGGTGGCTATGAAGGCTTACAAGTGGGACCTGCCGTTACACTGCTACAAGATTGTAAAAGATAAAAACTTTTCTGTACAAGGCAACTTCTGCCGACTTCATCACCTTACAGGTATTTAGAGGCTCCCAGGAAGGGCTGTGAAAACAAAAGGACACACTCACATTTTATCTAAAAAGGGCGGAATGATGCTCGTGAACCCAAAATGAGTTCCAACGGCACCCACGTTACTGCAGGAGAGCCGCTGTGAATATAGTAAATACAATATATGGTCATTGTCAGAGGCGTATAAAATCCAGCAGCTAGGCCTGCAGTCTGCCTTTACGAACATTTGTGAAAGAATGGGTGGTTCCGAAGAGCTCACTGAATTCCAGCGTGGCGCTGTAATGAGATAGCAATGCTGCAATAAGTCAGTTTGTGAAATTTTTTCCATCTAAGATATTCCACCACAAGTGGTATTACTGCAAATTGGATGCGCTGAGGAACCACAGCAACCCAGCCACCAGGTGGCAGACCACGTAAAGTCACACAGGGGAGTCACCAAGTGCTGAGGTGCATAACCTGCTGATGCTCTGCTGACTGAGGCTACGTTCCCACTGCAGGCAAAAGTGGCCTGAATCCGATTTTTTTGCTCATGTGACCCATGTGTGATTTTTTTATGACAGTCTGGACATCCCAGATCCATTTTTTAAAATCGGATTTAGACCGCCATATGTGGTCCGAAATCGAACACGTACCCGATGTTTTTCATAGCGACATCAGTCTCAACTCTCCTGTCGCACTTCATCTGACTTTTCCGTCACTGACGCGAGACAGACGTCGTAATTTTGCGTCGGGGGAGGCAAAGACGTGACCAGATCAAATGTCAACAACGCACAAAACAAGCATGGGAGACAGCGTTGATGGAGCTCGTCAGTGGGAAGACAGTGAGTTTTACTCACATGCTGACATGTGTAGCATCCATAATTACTTCTGTAAACACTAGCAGCCCGATGGACAACTCTGGGTTGAGAACTTTACCCGTCTGTCTGCAATTTGCTAACTGTATGTTAGGAAGCCATTTTTTTCTTGCGCTGTGCTTGTTTTGGTTTGTGTTGTCCTTTTCTGTCTTCTTCAAGCACGTTAAGTGGCGTCACTGGGGAATCCCTGTTACTGAGCATGATGTCACCAGGGAATCCCTGCGGCACTACCTCTGATTCGCTCCTCCGGTCTTCCATCAAATCCAGCCTTCTTAAGAACCGGTCAGCCTGTCACTCATCGCCAGTTCATTCCAGCTCATTCAGCAGTCGCAGTGCTAGCTCGTTACTTAGTGTTACTTGTGATTTACTTCTGTGAACCTAACTCATTTTAACAGTCCTCTGCTGACCCATCCTGGTGCGCCGGCTGACTCTGGAGTGGTCAGTCCTTTCTGAAAGGATCTGTTCTTGCATGCCTAGACATATCTGCGACTGGTGAAGGGCCCCTCAGTCGAGGTCTCCTGCCTGCCCGCTCTCCCCCGCTGTGAAGCATCACATCAGTGTCTGACCTCACAAATACTCTTCTAGGTGAATGAGCAAAAATTTCCACAGACACACCTGAAATCTTGCAGAAAGCCTCCTCAGAAGAGTGGAAGCTGTTATAGCTGTAAAGGGGGACGACTTCATTTTAACACCTATGACCACAGAACAAGAGGTCATAAAAACTCCTGTAGGTGTAATGTCCAGGTGACGGCCCAATACTTTTGTTCATATAGCGTAGATCTACATCTTCTCTACTATAAGAGGACCAACAGACTAGTTGGTACTGGCACAGATTTAAGACTATCTAATGAGGACTCTCATGAGTTCTAAGTCAAGTAGGAGTCCTATATCAGCAGCATAAGATTAGTGCAAGTCTCAGGTTGCTGCCAGATACTCAACTTTGCTTCAGAAGGTTCCAAACAGGGTGACGTTACCAAGAAGTATATGTGTGGCAGTCGTATTAAGAGCTGGTCAGATTCCCTGAATACTCGAGAAAATGGCTTCACAGCTTTCTTATAATGACCTCTTTTAGCTGAGAATATACTGGACCGTTCTTTATCAAAGGGAAGGATATAATGCAGTCCCACAATTAAAAGCGATGCACCTTCCAACCAATCACGAAAGCAATCAGCATAAGTGACGCTTTATTAAAATGATCACAGTGAAGTGACTGTAACTTCGTTTGCATTGGTTGTGTCCTAATTTTGGCCACTGCTGTGTTGCCAGCTTTTCACATTATCATAAATTAGTTAGCTAATTTGCTTTAATAAAGGCAGGAGTTAAAGCAGATCACCTCCTTAGCATGAAGAGTAAATAGAAGTGGACAGCTTAATGAGCAACACTGCTTAATATCATCATCTCATTGACTAAGCTACCTTCTTCTTCTTCTTTCGGCTGCTCCCGTTAGGCGTCACCACAGCAGATCTCATCCTATCCCTGCATCCTCTTCCCTCACACCAACCCTCTGCACGTCCTCCTTCACTACATCCATCAGCCTTCTCTGTGGTCTTCCTCTTGTCCTCCTGCCTGGCAGCTCCATCCTTTGTCCAATATATCCACTA
>VUQH01055636.1:0-12233 GCA_015106775.1 Etroplus canarensis | reverse complement strand
GCAGCAAGAGTGAAAGGGAAGGTTTACAAGATGGTAGTGAGACCTGCAATGATGTATGGTTTGGAGACGGTGGCACTGACAAAAAGACAGGAGGCAGAACTGGAGGTGGCAGAATTGAAGATGTTGAGATTTTTGCTGGGAGTGACCAGGATGGACAGGATTAGAAATGAGTGCATCAGAGGGACAGCACAAGTTTGGAGATAAAGTCAGAGAGGCATGTTCAGAGGAGGGATAGTGGATTTATTAGACAAAGGATGTTGAAGATGGAGCTGCCAGGCAGGGAGAGAAGAGGAAGACCACAGAGAAGATTCATGGATGTAGTGAAGGAGGACATGCAGAGGGTTGGTGTGAGGGAAGAGGATGAGGAGGGTGAGACTGAGGCAGATGATCCACTGTGGCGACCCCTAACAATAGCAGCCGGAAGAAGATGATGATGATGATGATTATCATTATCATTACCATTATCATTATCATTATATGCTTTGTTTATGTGTATACTAATACAAATAGTTGACAGACAGACAGCCAAGGCATATGTAGAGAGAGAGTAAGTTTGTGAAAAAAGGCAAAATTTATTATGCATTATGAAGGTAACTTACAGCAAGCACAACATAAAAAATAGGAAATGTTCTCTTTCTATGAGCTTCCACACGCAGAGTGATGTAATGGTTTTTTTCAAAGTGCTGAATCCGCACCTCTAACTGGTTGTTTGAAAGTTGTTTGTTGCAACGATATGATGCATGTGCATCATGCAAGAGGAACAAAACTGGCATGGACAATAGCAGGTTACACACAGAAATTATCCATCAACTACATACAAATATGAGGCCATCTGTCTAAAGGCTCAAGTAGAACTGGAATTATTAGATAATGAGCCAATGTCAGCACAACCTAATAGTGGCTCAATCAAAAAAGTCCATATTTGAATCCTACTGAAATACTGTGAGGGTATTTGAAGCAGGCAGGTCTCAAATGTATTTTAACCAAAGTGGTTTTCTTTTGAAATCCAAAGAAAAATTTCAGCAAGCCAGTTCCAAAGATTGTGTGCAATAATGCAAAAATGCCTACAAAAAGTCATTCCTGCAAAAAAGGAAAAGGCTAACTTCTGAGGAATTACTTTTTCCATGGGAGAATTTCACATGTTGAAATAAAACTTTAAGATTGTTGTTTATGGTTATCAACTTTATATCTATAACCAGAGATTAATGTTGTCTTTGCTTGTCAAAAAACAGCAATTTTTGTGGAATAATGCTTTGTTGCTTGACTTTATATCTATATTTGTATATCTGAGATTGTAATCAGCTGTTACAATTGTTGCAATCAATTGTGATCAACTGTTGAAAAAAAGTACTTCTCGTTCAGATCAGATTAGTTAATAACCAGGATGCAGCAGCAACAAGGACCTCATCCAAAGCTGAAATATCTGCTGCATTTCCTGCCTCTTCAGAGACGTTATCGCAATTGTTTTCTCCAGCTGTGTCCCCCAAGCACTAAAATGCTTCCACAAAAATGGACACAGGACCAGACACTGAAATTATATGGCATGAAGTCCAAAACAAATCCTAGACACCAGGAATAACGCTAGACTATGAAACACAAAGGACACCAAGGTCACTCTGTAGCACTACTGAATCTCTCTCTCTACATGACAGATGAAGCTGGTTGGGGTCCCTTTGACACACACACACACACACACACACACACACACATATATAATCGAGTGTGTGCATAACTGTTTGGGTATCTAGATAGTATTTAAGATGCAATATGGTTTAGGTCAAAGTTGCAAACTCCAAATACCTTTAAAAAAAACTCTAAAACCCGCCAAAGCCACACTTGAACATATCCTACAAAAAAGAAGACTGCATCCAAACCCGCATGCATAACGTTGTACATCCACCACATGGGGGCTGCCTATATTTAGCTCTATATATGCAGAAATACATTGAATGAGGTTGTGCGCTGGACCACTGGTTGGTGTTGGTAAGCCATGGCTATGCTCTCGATTTGTCCAGGACCTGGGCTGAGATGGATCTGTAAATAGCATCTGACTGCGGTTCCAGTGGGACTAGAACACTCTAATTAAGCTCTGTCGCATAATGAGGCTCACTGCTGTTCCGTGTCACTCGATTAGTAGGTTGCGGTAAACTCAGGCTATAGTTTGGGGTTTGTGGGGGTGGGCGATCACTTCTGGGACAAGGAGTATAGAAACATAACAGCAATGGCAAACCTGGCAAACTTGATGTTAAAGAGGCAACCCTGCAGTAGATCCTCTGGATTAAAATCCAATTACATTTTAAGAGTATTTTATAGAAATCTTGTAACACCACCAGTTTGGCCTTTCAGGGTTTGTTGTATTATTTATACTCCAATGATGAAGGGTAAGAACTGAAAGGAATTTGAAAGGGGCGTACAGAACTGGTAAACAAAACAAGTATAAAAAATGACTGGTTTAACCTCAAAAATGATTGACAGGAATTTTTTGGCATTTGGCATTTTGGCATTGGCATTTTTTCATTGGGGAAAATATAACAAAAGTATTGCGAGTTCAAGTGAAAGCCAGAAAGAGGAACTATTTCAACATTTCTATTCAGTCATTTAATTTTACATTTGTCACTTAAATGACAACTGTCATTAAAGATCTTCAAAGGTTATTGTTAAATATTTCGGATAGGTCTCATAAAATTGTGTATTTGCATACATGTCTGTGCATGAACAAGAATTCCATGAAGAATGAAGGTAATAATTCTTCCATCACTCTTTCAACATATATACATACAGGTTTACATGCTGTACCATACACTGTATGTAATGTGAAATGCCAGAAATGTTTGTGGCTGTGGCTGTTGGATGAGTTTTTGGACTCAGTGCCAGGGGTTGTTTGGGTGTTTATCTGAGCTTTCATGACAAATGGAAGCGGAAATACTGACATTTGATTCCTCAGCCAATCAGAGGGTTATCGCATTGTGTGGGTAGGGACTGAGAGGAGAGGTGGACTACAGTATATATTGACCTCTACTAGGGAGAACGAAACAGAGCAAGCCATCGGAGGAAAGCAAAGCAGAGCAAGAAAAAAGAAACCAAGTTGCCAGCAGGAAGACAATAACTACAAGATACCATGAAGACTCTCACTCTTGTCTCCATCTGCACTCTTCTCTCAGTGTGCTGGTCCATGGGAGGTAAGGACAAACTCTTGTCATCGCTGTCAATCTCAGTATTGTTCTCTGTGTTATTATGGGCAGTATGAGCACCTATGGTATATTGATGGAATGGTATTTCCTGTTTTCACCAGCTGTGGAACCTGAGGTTGTCGTGGACCCTGATGCCGACACAGCTGCTGATGTTGCACCTGCTGACCCTGCTGCTCCTGATTCATCCTCCGCTTCTGACTCTTCTTCCTCCTCTGAGTCTGATTCAGCTTCAGACTCTTCCTCAGACTCTTCAGCCTCTGATTCTAACTCAAGCTCAGACTCATCTGCATCCGATTCCTCATCCTCCTCCTCTGAATCTTCTGAATCATCTGAGTCCTCCGAGTCCTCTGAGTCTGACTCTTCTGCCTCAGACTCCTCAGCATCTGACTCTTCTGCCTCTGACTCTTCTTCATCTTCTTCATCTTCATCAGAGTCAGCTAGTCCTGAGGGTGGGTACCTGTTCTGTTTCAAGAAAGAATTTTTGCATGTTTCTAGAATTTAAGTGTATCTGTAAACCAAAGAATAAAGAAAAGTCTAAGTCTGTGATGTTTTACCCCTCAGCTGCTCAGGTGGTTATGAAGAGAGATCTGGCTGCTGTTCTTCTGAGGACCAGAAGAGCCGCTCCAGCAGGTGACCTCTCTCCTCTGCAGCTCGAAAGGTACACTTCAATTCTTTCTTTCACTGAATACAACAGACTGATTACGCAACAATGCATCCTAAACTTTCTGTTAGCTACTACTTGGCTTTTATTTTGCTGTTCAGTTCAGTTGGTTGTTCCAACAAAGTTTCTTCCTGATAACAAATCATGTTAATATTCATGCATAAAATACAGAATCTGTGTGGATTCTAAAGCAACATACTTCTAATCCTATTTATCTCCACCACCATCCAGCCTCAGAGAGGTGTGTGAGCTGAACGTTGCCTGTGATGAGATGGCCGACACTCAAGGCATTGTTGCTGCATACACCGCCTACTACGGACCAGTCCCTTTCTAAGTTAAAAACATCTCTTCTTTAGATGTGTACTGTTTTTTTTCTGTCATTTTCTTTATGCAATAGAGTGAACAACTCCCCTAAATCAGGAGCAAAATACAAAAACCGTGGTTCAGACCCATGTTATGATGCTACATGGAGAATTTTTAGGCACAAATTATTGCACAAGTGACCAGCTTTAGTGGTCCTGAATGAAATTGCCTCTTCCAGGCTTTCAGAGAGAGAGGCACATGGAAACGCAAGCCTGTGAAGTATATCGTAGTAGCCCACTTAAGTGTAAATTATTCTTTTCATCTGTAGTGTAATACAATGAATGGTGCTACAAATGCAAACGTATTGTTTTTTTTAATGTACTGATGTTTTTATATTATGATAGTCTTACTTTAACAGGTAATTTTAGTGAGTAGAGGATGTAGAGGTACTGTAATTTTAGCAATCTATTGATAGTGGCAGTGTACAGTATGTGTGTAAAATGCACATCAGTTATCTGTTCTGACTGTAACCACAAATTGCCTCTGGATTTGAAATAATAAATTATTTTGTTTTGTCAAAATTTTTGCATTTGCCTCATGAGTTTTAAAAAATACCTCCTGCTGTGGGAAAGGATACTTTTTACATTGCATGTGTAAATGTGACATACCCGGGGTTTGGCACTAGAGGGCAGTAGAACCAAGCTGTCCACATTATTTATAAGATTAATACGCTAACTTGTAATGAAATAATAGCAGTTCTATTTAACATTGAAAGGGGCCAGTTTGAGCTTAAAGATGCCAAGATACATGAGTATAAAATAACTTATCATGATGTGTTAGACTTTTCTGAAAAGCATTTAGGACAGAAGAAACAGTATAAGACAGAGCTATGCAAAGCTGCATTGAAATATTCACTGCTCAGAAAGTTAAGGGAACTCTTGATCATCACATTACAACACAAAGTCAGTTAAACTTCAGGGATATCAGTCTGTCCAGTTGAAAAGCATGAACCATTGATAATCCATTTCACTTGATTTGGTGCAAATTAAAGTGACCACAGGTGGACTGGAGAGGTAACAACAGCATAAAACCCCCCAAAAGGGAATGGTTTTGTAGGTGGTAGCTGCGTTCTCTTTATCCCTCCTGACTGATTTTTCTTTGTATTTGCTTTTTGTTAGTATTCATTTCATTTTTGACAGCATGGGACAGTACCTGCAGCCCATTCATGTTCCACAGGCAGATCAGCTCCTCCAGGATGGCACATCCACGCATGGGTGATTTTTCAGCTATTGTGCTTTTGGAGTCTCTAGCAGAAAGAATAAAGACAGAAAAAATATTTCTTATTTTTACATTTTTGCCAGTCACTATCTTTACTGTATAAAAAGTTTAAGTGTAAGTAAAGAGATGGGGTTTTTTTTTTTACAAAAAGTTCTTTCCACAACAGTCACTTCCATCACTTGCTTTTTTGTGATCAAAAGGACCATGCCAGTGTCATAAATGCTTTTCTGCTGGCTCACATCACTGAAAATATTGTATATCCAATTCAGCAATTTTTATGTATCATATCATATATTTTTAAAATTATTTCATCACAGGAAGTCTCTACACAAGATGGAGAAATAAAACATATTAATACATCTGTGTTAAAATTTTCCAGGTCAAAATGGAGCATAGTTAAAGGATTACCCACGTCCAAGAAGGTTTGCTGCGTCTCCCAACACAGGCTCAGTAGTGTGGGCCAGATACCAGAAAACAGGCAATTATCTGAGGAGAGCTGGACAGGGTCTTAGAAGGTCATCAACCCAGTGGCAGGACCAACATTTGCTCCTTTGTGCAAGGAGAAACAGGAGGGGCACTGCCAGGGCCCTGCAAAATAAGGTCCAGCAGATTACTCTTGCAAATATATCATTCTAAATATTAAGGAAATTAGGTTTAAGACATCTACTATATTTTCATTTGATTATTTACAATGCAAGAAAAAGTGCATCAAAAGTAAATTGATAATGTATGATGGTGCCCACTGAAACAGAGGCAAAAGTGCCACAGCTGACCACGTGGAATGGTTCTGTGTTGTGCTTTGACACAGTTGCACACCCTCTATATTGATATATTGATGATCCATCCCATCTTCTGTGCACATGGCTCACTGACATGTGACAGTGAATATTTCCCAGACACTGACTGTGTTGCTGCTCCAGGTTAAAAAAAAAACACAAATCTGACTATACAGTCATATGAGAAGAAGAATAGTAATGAACTCTTCTTTACACCATGATTGTTACTCCCACTTCGTTTTATTCAGAAACAGATAACAGGGCAACACACAAAAGATCAGGATCTAGAAAACATTCAAAGAGTCAGGTAAAACATTCAAAATGATGAGTGCAATATTCTTTTATTCTTTTAATTTCTGACACAGATATTTTGGTGACAGCTCAAAATTAAACAATGTCAAAAAATTGTTAAATGCTCATTCATCTAATTTCAGACTGCATATTCCTTGAATACAATTACCTTTTCAAGTGATATTACATCTTAAAGTGATGTGTTAAAGATTTGAGCATTCCTTTTATACAAGATAAATTTTTTATTCTGTCTATAAAAATTCAAAAAAGGAACATGATAAAAATATGGATACATGGAAGATTTGTGTGCCTGTCTTATGCCTGTTAGGTTATTTGAAATTGATTGTATCCAGTGCATAAAAATGCAGTAAGGTCATGTCACAGTTATGAGGAATAATACAAGCTATTGTGTAGACCCTATTTATTCACCTGATTTAATATTACTTACATTAAGTGTTGATTTAAAATAAGAGATGTTGACTTTGTTTAGAATTAGCTACACATTTACACCCAGTTTGTATGTTTGTATTTGTACTTTTTAGCTAAAACATATTGTGTTTTATTTTTAAGGCTGTCTAAATGCCAGTTATTACTAGAAATAAAATCAGAAGCTCAAATATGAGATTAAATCCTTTATTTGTCACTCAAATGTCAAATATTCTATATTTTTATATCCACTCACAAATCCCATTGGAGTTTCATTGAGGTTTTTAATAATGACATTGGATTTCCAAATATTTACTAATAAACCAAGGAATTATTTAAAAAAAATAGTAATCTGACCCTCTAATGACTGGGATTCATAAATACCTGTACAAAATTTCATAGCAGAATGTTAAATATCTAAGCTCTTTCTGAATGGAAGAGTTGGATTGACAAGCACAGCCACAGTTCACTGCCATTTCTATGTTTCTATTCTGCACTTGAAAATATGACAGAGCACAAAATGTATATCCATCTGCAAATGAAAATAGTCACCAGAAATATACTGTTTCCTTTCAATTAGATGATGTTGGCAAATAAAAAAACACAATGCCAAGCTGTTTTAAGAAAACCTTTTATAATATTAACAAAAGCACACATTTGTTTGTTGCCTTTATAACTTTTTGAAGGGCAAACAGACTTAATGTTAAAAAAAACAATAAACATTGTAAATCATAAAGTATTAACATTCTGAGGTCTAAGTAATCAGAGGTGGCAACCCTAACCCTAATGATTTTTTTCATTCCCTGATTGTCAAGGCTTAAGGAAAACAATTTAATAAAAACAAATATGACATTCTCTGATTGCCTTGGGTTGACAACTTCGACCTCAGAGGGTTAAAAGAGAAACCAAACTGGTTGGTAGGTTGCTTTTGATCCTTTCATGGAATTTGTTGACAACTGCATTTGTCATTTATAGAATCCTTCTGCAGCCATTCCTTGTGTTACACAAAAAAATTCCCACAAAAGTAATAACAGTAATTTTTAAAAATTGTAATTGTTTGAATTTGTTCTTGTACTATAGTCTGTATGTATCTTTGCATCACACATACAGTCTCAAAGCTGGGTCATTTTTAGGATCTTTAGCTCTATTGTTATCTCATCTTCCACTTCATTCTCTGCTCTCAGTACAGGGTTGTCATACACTGCTGTGTGTGCTTTTTCCTTCTTTTCCACTGATTCTTGTGTGCCCTCTCCTTGGTCATTAGATGCAACTTGGCAGCATTTGCAACAGCAACAGCATTCTGCGGTTATCACACCAACTACTTTGTCCCAGGGAGCCAGGGAGTGTGCCCACAGAGGGAGGAAGTCCCAGGATCGCAGCTCTGCAGGCAGCCAGCTAGATTTCCGTTTCTGCAGTGTGTTGATCACTATGATGATGATCAACATGATGAGTAGAGGTGTACCCACACCCACCAGTACCTTCCAGCCAGCCAGTGAGAGGCTGAATATGAAAAGTGGTAAAAGGAAGAAGCAGAGGATGATGTAGACAGCAGCAAACCAGCGGTACTTGGCTGTGAAGTTCCCCAGACCTTTAGCCAGCCGGATAGGGAGGCGGGTGAAGGGAATGGGATACCACAGAATGATGCCAGAGATGTTGAACAGGAAGTGCACAAGGGCAATCTGAAGTGATTATTAACATACAATGAGCAACAATGCAAGTGCAAATAAATCATTTTCTAAATTATCAGGGTAACTTTTTTAATTTTTTACCTTTTACAGGTCAATAATTTTCTGTTAATGTTACAGAAGAAGAAAATTAATTTGCAGCTAAACATTTGCAAAAATTTCTTCTTTGTCCAAGAATCCAAATTTTCAACTGAAGATGAACACTATATCCGCAAAGGTATTGGATCACAATTCTTAATCATTGAATTCAGTTGTTTCATTCAGCCCTATTGCCACAGTTGAATAAAATCAAGCAACTCTCCATGTACTCTGCTTTTACAAGCAACTCAGCCACCAAGTGATAAACATAAAGTTAAAGAGCAAAGTCACCAAGTTCTGAGGTGCACAGTGCATAAAAGGTGCCAACACTCTGCTGACTCAGTAACTACAGAGTTCCAAACTTCCTCTGGCATTAACATCAGCACAAAACCTTTGTGCTGGGGGCTTCATTGCATGGGTTTTTATGGAAAAGCAGGTGCATGCAAGTCTTACATCACCAAGCATAATGCCAGATTCATCCATCAGTAGTGTGCTTTACACCACTCCATCGGATGGAGTGGCGCCACCACTAGACTTCGGAGCAGTGGAAATGTGTTCTGTGAAGTGACAGATCACGTGTCTCTATCTGGCAGTCTGATGTACCAGTCTGGTTTTGGTGAATGCCAGGAGAATGTTACTTGCCTGAGTTTCATTGAGCAGGGATAATGTTATTAATACTTAAGCTTTCCAAGATATTTTGGATAATTCTATGCTTCCACTTTTGCGAAAACAGTTTGGGGAAGGCCTTTTTCTGTTGCAGCATGACTCTGCCCAAGTACACAAAGCAACGTCCATGAAGGCACAGTTGGAAGAGTTTAATGTGGAAGAACTTGACTGGCCCACACAGAGCCTTGATCTCATTTCCATCAACCACCTTTGGGATAAAGTATTACAAAGACTGTGAGCTAGATCCTCTGGTCCAACATTTATGTCTGATCTGAAAAATGATCATCTGGGTCCAAAATTTTGTAGAAAGCCTTCCCAGAAGAGTGGAAGGTATTGCAGCTGCAAAGGGGGGGACCAACTTCATATTAATAGCTATGGATTTAGAATGGGATGCCATAAAAACTCCTGGAGGTGTAATGTGTTGGTAGCCTGATACAGTGTATGTTAAATGATAAATGTGACATAATTTCATGTATTTACAAGTAGAAAGACATCTGGAATAGAGATACTAAATACAACCACAGCCACGTGTTAGATCAACCAGCATATGACAGCATTTTTGTTTGAATGACTCACCTGTAGAGCGTTAGCCAGAGTGTCTCCAGGACTAGCCATTGCTGCCAGAATGGTTGTAGTGGTAGTGCCGATATTTGAACCCAGAGACAGAGGGTATGCTCTCTCTATACTGATGACACCAATACCTATTCAGTTATAAATGATGTAGTTGAAATGCAGAATTTCTTCACATATTTCATACACTTACACTCTCTCTGTAGCTGTGTCAGAAGACCATCCCAACTTGCTTTCATCCTGTTTTACCAATGAATTACAATTTTCAGATTTAGGTCCTGGTCATTATGAATCAACAAAACAAACAAGAAAGGGACGATAAACAAGTAAAAAGCGTATGTTCCATTGTTTAATCTTCTCTCTATTCAATCAATTTCTCAGTCTTTTTTAAAGAGAGTGTCTCTACATGGGTTTACCACCTAAAATGTCACATGAAAAAGAAAAACAAGATACAGAAATCATAAAAAATTCAGATCCATGTTAGCAACAAAAATGGATGTGCATAATTATGCACAAGTTTTCTATTATATGATAAATATACAAAGGTAAGAGAAGGAATGGATGAATGGGTGGTTGACCTCACCAACAAGTGGAGTAATAGCAGAAGTGAACACTGAACTGCTCTGTACAATGAAGGTCATTCCAGCTCCGACTAAAATGGCAATATAACCTGTGACCCATCCAAATGGAAATGGGAAATCTGCACACAGACACACAAACATGCACATACAAACATTCATGTATTACCAACACATCACATCGGTGAATTTACAATATTGTACAATGCTGCTCACTGGTGTTGAGGATTTTCTTGATGACTGCGGCCACCTGTCCCTTCAGCATAGAGTTGAGCAGCTTGACAATGAGGACCAGACAGGAGCAGAGCACCAGCAGAGAGAGAGCCAACAGAATCAGACCCACCCCCAGGTCGGGCAGATTCACATTCACGAAGAGATGCCTGCCTGAGGACACACAGAAAGATACATAATAACAGGAGAGAAATATACTAATAACTGTGTATTATATTAAAAGTAGATATTCAATAGTATCAATCACTGCTATTTAAAAAGAAGTATGTTTATTCCTTCAGCATGCTGGTTCCTAAACAAGCAGTAGTCTAGTTGCTATTACATGCGGTGTACTGATAGACTCCTAGTGCTTTTACAGCTCACCGCCACTTTTATCATGGCGACATGCAATGTATGCTACACATACACTCACCGGCCACTTTATTAGGTATATCTGTTCAATTTCTCATTAACACAAATATCTAATCAACCATTCACATGGCAGTAACACAGTGCATTTAAGTATGTATGCAGTCTGCTTAGGGTCAAACTGAGCATCAAAACAGCAAACAAAGGTGATTAAAGCAGCATGGCTGCTGGTGCCAGTTCCTAGTGTTCCAGAGACTGCTGAGCTACTAGGATTTTACCACACACCCATCTCTAGGATTTAGAGCTATGATTTAGAGAATGGTCAGAAAAAGAGAAAATATCCAGTGAGCTGCAGTTCTCTGTGTGAAAATGTCTTGTTGATCCCAGAGGTCAGAGGAAGATAGCCAGACACCTTTGCGCTGATAGGAAGACAACAGTAACTTAAATAACCAAGGTCTGAGAAAATGCATCTCTGAATGCACAAAATTTGAAACCTTGGGAGCAGGTGAACTACAGTAGCAGAAGACCACACTCAGTGCCATTTCTGTCAGCTAGGAACAGAAAGACAAGGCTACAATTCTTACGGATTCACCAAAATTTAAAAACAGAAAACTGGTGCCGGTGCCCACCTCTCAATTTTAAATACATGTAGACATTGAGGGTTCTTGGGAGGGGCTGTGCTGACATCGGCTGCTTTTTGGCAGATGGTGCTATGCCCCTCCCATGTTTTAAATGCATCTTAGAACAGCATGCAGCAACACCACATATGAGCGGGTGGAGGGAGGTATGGGGTCTTCACACCCCGGTTCTCTGTTCGCCATCTGGGGCGGGGGGCCGGGAGGAGGAACTGGCTGTCTGGACGGGGTCTGGGATGCTGGGCCGCCTTGCTGCTGCAGGACTGGGGGCGGTCTGCTTGTCTCCACCCCGGGGGAAGAAAAAAAGAAATATCTCCTGGGTCTGGGGCAGATGGCCCCTCCAGGGGTGATGGTGCCTGGACCTGGGGGGTATAGAGTATGTTTGGGGAGTGTGAATGTGTGTACAGTATTCATCTCTGTTGGTCTTCATGTTGGTTGAATGCTGAGTACTTGTATATGTGTGCATGAGGGTGGGAATGCATGTTTGTGTCTGTGTATGCCTGTTTGTCTATGTTT